>QGSO01001438.1:0-34361 GCA_011037825.1 Carya cathayensis
AAACGATATAAAAACATAAAACGATTTAAAATAAATTAAACACTACATCAAATAAATAAATAAACACCAAGAAAAATATTTTAAACACATCGCTAAGCTAAAATAAAATAAATAACTAGTAAAAACCAACTATTAAATTTTTAAAACCAAAAACAAGCCAAAATAAATTAAATCGCAATTTAAATCCAACCGCCAATAAAATCCATTTAAAACTCGATAATTTAAAATAAAAGCACTATAAAATATTTAATTAAATTAAAATATTCCTTCAGTGAAAATACACATAAAAGCAGGTCATCACAGTATTCTTGTTTGAATTTTAAAAAGAAAAGACCTGGACTTGATTTAAATTATCTGGCTGAGAACTTGTTTTGGGCTCCTACTGATTTAGGTCTTTCTTTTTTTAAAAAATCCCGCACATATATTTTTTAATGAAAAATTATTTTAAAAAAGAAGCCGCTGGGAGATGTGGGCTGTGATCCCAGTAGGCTATTAGAGCCCAAAAGGCTCAGGCCTGCTCTGCAATGGGCGCCTAAGGGAGTGCGACCCACTGGCTGTTGTTTTAAAAAATTGCGTGGGTGGTGATTTGAACCCAAGACGACACACAAGGACAATAGGCTCAAATATTAGACTAAGTTTATTGTTAGTAAGTTTGCTAACTTTATTTATTTATTCAGAATGTTATTGTGGCATAGGATTTTTTTTTAAAATAATTTTGTATGTGATTATGGTTATCAAATATATGCTTTCTATAATATTATTTTTGTCACATTTGTTAGGCATTTTATTTGATGTTATAAATTGTCTAGATTATTAATTTTTGTGAATAATAATTATTTGAATGAAATGTGATGAATTTCTTGTACATGTATTGTGTTTACATGTAATTGTATGAGCTTGTTTTATCTGCCAATTGTTTGTTGCAATTATATAATTAAGAAAAAATGTACTCATTATCTCTATATTAATTACACATTATACATGATTTTTCAAATTTTAAATTTTATTTTTTCTTGTGGTGTATGGATGCTGCTTAGTAAAACAATTATTTTAATTTAGAAAGACTCCATAATTAATCCACCAAAACCGTGTACGTATGTAATTATCAGGTGGCTTCCAAGCGCAAATCACGCCAGATTACAAAACAAACAAATTAAGTCAATTCGAGAGTGGTTGTGGAATTTGGAATGCATTGATTAGAAATTGATCAGTTTGTTTAATATATATAATTCTGCTAACAGACTTGGATGTCTTCCAACCACTAATCACGCCGCCATATTTAATCAGTTTGTTTAATATTTATGCTAGCTATGTACGTAGGTGCCACCCTCTTGTATTTTTGCCAAGTCAGTCAATAATTTTATCAAATTAATTTATATATTTGCTATCGCTCTATTAAGTACAAAATGAGAGAAGTTGTGAAGAACCTTCGTATGCCTTCAAGGCCTGCTCTATGTACGTACGCATTTTAATTAATAAATTGTAAGGAGGATTAAGGAGAGTTGACAAAGTCTTCGATCTGGCCATGTCATTCAAAGGAATTAATTCTTCTGCGTGTTTTATTTTGAACCTACTCTAGATCATGACTAAGAAATTACGTTGAAAATATACTGTAATAGTTACCGGCCTTGTACTACTAACATAATCCACTGTTACAACTTTTAGCATGCATGGTCCAAATTCGATTTCAAATTATAAGGGCCGGTGATGGGTTACCATAAACAGGGCTTAGATAAACCGAAAGTTGATGCTGCATCTTCCTGGAACTTTCCACCTCAGGTCGACCAGTAGTACTAGTACTCCTTGGCTAGCTTCTATATATACATACAGATCACCTCAGGACATCTTCAGTGTTCTTCTCATTGTCTAAGCCCGCAAATTACCAATATTCCCACCTTCCACAATTAAGCTTCTAAATCTCTCACATTGCATTCATGGCCACTCAAAGACCCTCGTCATCTACTAATTCCGAAGATACTAAGAAAAGAAAAAGAGACAATTCATCTTGTTCTGAAGAAGATGAAATAATCATAACCTCTTCCTTACCTTCTTCCTTGACGCCTCGATGGAAACATGATGTTTTCCTTAGTTTCTGTGGCAAAGACACTCGCAGAAGTTTTACGGATCATCTCTATTTTGATTTAAAACAGAAAGGTATTCTCGTCTTTAGGGATGAGGAATCACTGGAGCGAGGAAAATGCATTTCTCAAGAGCTTCCGCAAGCAATTCAAGAATCCCAATACGCCATCGTTATTTTTTCAGCAAATTATGCTTCTTCCAAATGGTGCCTCAGGGAACTTGCCGAGATCGTTGAATGGGAGGAAAAGAAGAATCTCACAATTATTCCTATTTTCTACCATGTGAATCCTTCGGATGTAAGAAATCAAAGAGGGACTTTTGCAGAAGCTTTCGCCGCACATGAAAAAGATCCCAAGGTAGACATCAAAGAGATTGATACGTGGAGAAATGCTTGCAGAAAAGTCGGTAATATTTCCGGAGAGCACATAAATGGGGACAGGTAGCATTTAGTCCTCTTTTCTACTTCTAAACAAGTAAGATAACTTGGACACTTTGAGAAATGATAGTACTGTTGCGGTTATTGCTATTGTTGGTGTTGTTATTAACAACTATCTATCTATCTATTTAGCTACTCATGACATTTATAATTTTTCTACAAAACAATGCTAAATATTCTAATTATAAGTTAAAAGAGGGTTTTTTTTTTTTTTTTTTTGTTCGTGCCTATTTAGTTTTCGTCTATATTAATTTTTCTATCAAATTATAGGTACGAGTCAACAATTATACAAAAAATCAGTGGAACAATATTCTACAATTGTACAACGCTAAATATTGTAATTCATGATAACCAGAAAATTGTTGGAATAAACTCCCGTGTAGAGGAAATGATCAACTTATTGGATATGGAATCGAATGATGTTCGCTTCTTAGGAATTCATGGGATGGGTGGCGTTGGTAAAACAACGCTAGCCGAAATAATTTATTATAGATTTTCTTGTCGATTCGAAGGAAGCAGCTTTATTTCTTGTATTAGAGAAAGATCTACTACTGCTCCTGATCTAGCTTCTTTACAAAAACGACTGCTTTCTAAGATCATGCAACAAGAAATACATATAGGGGATCATCGTGACGGAATCATGTTGATGAGAAACGGGTTGCGGAATAAAAAGGTTCTTATCATCCTTGATGATGTGGATTGTGAAGAGCTACTGTCGGCATTAGCAGGGGATCGGAAATGGTTTGGTCCAGGGAGTAGGGTGATTATAACTTGCAGAGATAGGCATATGTTGATAACACATCAAGTGAATGATATCTATAAGGTTGAGCTACTTCAAACCACCGATGCTTTGCAGCTATTTAGTTTGTCAGCCTTCGACAAAACCAATCCTCCAGAGAATTACAAGGATCTATCTATGAATTTTGTGCATTATGCTGGAGGCCTTCCTTTAGCTCTTAAAGTTTTGGGTCGCTTCTTATTTGGGAGAACGATAGATGCATGGAAAAGTGCTAGGGATCAACTAGAAGCAAATCCTAAAAAAGAAAATTTTGATATTCTTAAAATAAGTTTTGATGGGCTGGAGGAATCGCAGCAAAATTTGTTTTTGGATATGGCATGTTATCGGTCGCTGGTCCTGCCAAGAGAGAATTACTATTTTAAGAAAATATATCCGGCCATCGACTTTGAGGTTCTGGTCGACAAGTCCCTCCTAATCAAAGCTTATGATAATAGGGAATGGAAAATGCATGATTTGCTAGAAAAAATGGCTCAGGAAATAGTTCACCGCCAATGTCCTGATGAACCTGGACGACGTAGTAGACTGTTTCGTGTGAAGGATGTCGTTCACGTGCTGAAGAATAATACTGTAAGTTAATTAATGTAGAGATTAATATAAAAAGGTATATTTTCAGCCTAATTCTTGCTAATCCGTTCTTCTTGGTTACTAGGGAACTGATGCAATTGAAGGCATATACTTCTATTTTTATCATCCTGATGAAGCGAAACATAGATTCAATATTAACGCCAAAGCATTCTCAAAGATGAGAAAATTGAGATTTCTTTATTTCGATGGTACTTCTGAATCTTGTATAAACTGGCGTGGAAATCCTTTAAAATACATGCCCAGCGATAAGTTGCAACTCCTACACTGGCAGGATTGTCCTTCGGAATCCTGGCCGAGAAGTTTCCAACCCAAAAATCTTGCTGTACTAAACATGATTCGCAGCTGCTTCAAACAACTGTGGAAGGGATTGATGGTAAGTTTCTCACTCTTATAAATACGTATTCTTCATAATAATCTCCATTCCTGTATTTTCCAAATAAGTTAATTAATATATTTATATTTTCAGTGGCAGAGTCAGGAATTTACTCTAGTGGCAAATAAAACGAGAACAATATACTTAAAATATTTTTTATTCTACTTTTATACAATTTTTTTTACGATATATAATAATCTGATAGGAAGATTTACCATAAAAATAAAATACGTTTAAAACCACTTATGTATTAAAAAAGTATTTTATATGTGAATAACAATATATCATTGAAATAATATAAAAACATTCATACAAATATATTAAACAAAAGAAATACAGAGTGTCTAAAAATATTGTAACTTGTGTTCTTTTAAACAAACAAAATCATTAAGTATTGAATCTAAATTAAAATTTTTAACTATTTCTCTTTCAATATAGACAATGGAAAGAGGTTAGAAATATTACTGGTTATAGTTAGAATTTTTTTAATTTTATTTAGAATAAAAATATGTATTTTATTTTATATAAGATATGTTTTATTTATTTAGAGGGGCCAATACATAATAAATTAATATTATTTTAATAAATCAAAAAAATTAACATATATATATATATTCAAATTTATGGGGGGCCCCAATGTGGCTCCGTCACTGCATATTTTGGTCCAACTAACTACTTGTTTGTTTATAACAGGTTTTAGACAATTTGAAGATCTTAAATCTGAGTTATTCTGATAGCTTGATTGAAACACCAGATTTGAGTGGAGCCCCAAATCTTGAGAAAATAGACCTGACAGGTTGTCAAAACTTGTGTGAGGTCCACCCATCCATCGGAACTCTCAAACAACTACAAAAATTAATAATGCTTGGCACCGGAATAAAAAAACTATGGAAGGGGACGTTGGTGGTAAGTTTTTCATTTTTATAAATAAATACGTATTGATCTACTTAATAATCCCCCTTCATATATTTTCCAAATAAGTTAATATATTCATATTTTGATCTAATTTATAACTACTTATTTGTTTATAACAGGTTTTACCCAATATGAAGTACTTAAATATGAGTAGTTCTAGGAAATTGATTGAAACACCAGATTTGAGTGAAGCTCCAAATCTTGAGACAATAGACTTTTCATATTGTACAAGTTGTAAGGTCCATGGGAATTTCCTGAATATTCTGGGAGATATGACATCTCTAAAGAGCTTGAGTTTACCATCATTGGAAGTCTCAATTTCTCCGAGTGTTATTTATAGTTGGTCATCTCTTGAAAGACTCCGGTTGGATGGTTGGTTAAGAGTAGAGAAATTGCCAGACCTGAGTATGTTGGAATGTTTGAAGGAATTTGAGGCATACGAAACTACTATATCAGAAATACCATCTATCAATCTAATCCCCAAGAGCATCCGTTCCTTTAAACTCAAAGGAGGAAAGAGGATGCCACGTGAATCAAGAGATTTGGTTATGTTCAATAATGACTGCTCTTTGCTAAAACAAAGCTCATATCCCACCAATCATGATATCGGATCACCTGTAGAATATGAGATGAAAGAAAAGCTTTCGGTGACAATTTTTAATCATTTACGCAATATGCAGGTGAGTCTCTCTATCTCTCTCTCTCCTTTAATTTAGAAAAGAACACACGTAAATATACGTAGGGTGGTGTTGGAATAAACAAAACAAGTCAACATCCACCAAAACAAAAATAGCTTAATTTGTGCAGCAATTAACATCTCTTTTTGTGCAGTACTTACATGTGTTGATACAAAGGTGTTCGTTGGGATCTAGGAATATCCCAGAGTGGGTCCACAATAAAAGTAATGGCTCCCCTCTAAAGATAGAGTGTGATGGTAATACGATGTCGGCGATGGGGATTGCTATCTTTATTGTTTGTCAATTCCATTCAATTCCTCCGGTTAATTTCCAAGGACGTGAAGGCGTGGCGTTTCAACTTTGGTTGAATGACGATACTGCAAAACATTTATTGCAGCGATTTTCGTTTGCACTTTCCACGGACATCATTTTGGATAAGCCAATTGTATTATGCGAGTATCGTTATTACAACAACCGGGAATTATTGAAGCGTTATTATTATAACCAGAAGATTTCCACTACAGTAGAATTTACGAATTTCGCCGATCAAACTCCATTTATGGAAGTAGAAGTGAAAGAATGGGGATTGCATTTAGTATGTCCGGATGATGCTGCTCTTAGTTTGGGATCAGATTTAGATTTTTTCGTCAATATTATTAATTTAGATTGAAGCGCAGCATGATGAGAAATGAAGATTCAATTCATCAGGAGTATGAAGATTCAATTCATCAGGAGTTCCCCTTTCAAGCTTAGTCCTTTTGAGTAATGGCTTGGCATTATTTATTTAGAGAATAGCAGATGATCACCATTTTGTACCTGAAATCTCTCAATTCCATTGACTATGTCGAAGTGATCATGAAATCTCATATTGATTAAGGGAATGCAAACAATCACCCAACCAGCTTTTCTTCTTTGTCATGTTTCTGGTACGTTATGCTACCTCTTTGCTTCATCTCAAACTTGGATCTCTATAAAACGTGCAGTGTTTATTCGTTTCTGCTTCTATCTATTTTTAATATGAAAAATATGGTTAAATGTTATGTGCATGGAAGTGATCATCAGGGAAACTTTAACTGCCAAAACGTGGGACAATACTTGACATGGAATTGCTGCATGATGCGAAATAAAGATTCGATTCAGCAGGAATCCTTTATAAAAGTTACCTTTTTGAGTTTTGAGTATTGGCTTTGGTATTGTTTCTTTGGGAATAGAAGATGTTAACCATTTTGTTTACAAGTTAGGAGTCAAATTTCCAATTGGTTTCTTTCAACTTGCCTCATTTAAGCACCAGGTGTAATAAGTTAATTAGAGGAGCCAAAATATATTATTATATAAGAGATTGTTTTCTTTGAGAGATTGAGAATTCCTCATGTATATGAACTCTTTAATTTTCCTATTAATCAATTCCAATTCTGCATATAGTTCTAAAAAATCTTATATCTGAATGAGTTTTAGACATATTTCCTCATTTGGATTGAGAGGTGATCTCACTTCATCTCAACTTATCTTATCTCATCATTACAACTTTCCTAAATTTCTACACAAAATATAATAAATAATTTAACTTATCAATATATATATATATATATATATCTAATAAAGTAAACAAACCTTTAGACATAACCACAAGGGAGCTCCCATTGTTGGCACCAGCAATAGAACTAATGTAGTAGTTCTTTTCCCATTGTTCCATGATCCATTCCTGTGGATTTGAAACATCAAATTTAATTGTTATTTCACAATAATATCCCCTGAGATGAATAGAGACTATAATATGTGTGTGTGTATGGCACGGAAATTCACCTTGTGCAAGAAAAAAAGTGACAGCTAGTAAACTTGGCTTGTAAAACCAGTTAATAAGTGCCCAGAGATTGGAACAAGATGCCACACAACTTATAAGCAGGCCATCTGCAATCCCTCTCTCCACATGTTGTGTCAGCCTTGCATCAGCTACATTATAATGGTACCTAAACATTAACTAAGGGAAGTGGTCATTCTTTTTAAGATAAGTAACAAATGAGTAGAGGTCGTAAAGCAACTAAATCTGTGATCCCCTATGACTGTTCTTTGCAACAAAGCAAATACATAAAACTGGTATGTTAATTTTTTCTAACACCAAAGCCTTTTCCAGCCAGGAAATAATAATGAGGTGATTAAGGCATTTTCAACCAAACCGGGGAGATCACATAAACCAAAAGACCAAGTGACCCCAAAGGTAATCCAACAGCAAAGATCTTGCACCCTATAAGTCCATCTCCTCAATATGGTTCCAATTACATTCTCAGTACCATACTCTCAGTCAATTTTGAACCATGGATTTTTTTTTTTTTTTGAAAAAGGACGGTACCTCGTGATTTTATTAATAACCTTGGCCTTGTTGAGTAATAGAATTTCTTTGTTAATAACCTCGTGATTTGAAAGAGTATGGTGCTCATTTAATCAATTTAATGACCCTATCAGGCTTAGCTTAGTATGGGGAACCCTCTTGTACACTACTGTTCCCCCTTTTAGGTTGTTTATAACACTACTATTACACATTAAAAATCAGGCTTATCTTAACTTTTTCTTTATTGGCAAGTAATAAGAGAACTATCATAAAAGCGCAAAAGGCACAATCTAAGTACACCTGACATACGAGTCATTCACCTATCTATAAAGAAAAAAATATACAAAAAAATCATGTAAATTAAGTCTACTGAAGTCTATAGAAATTGTCCAAAAGTAGTATAGTTTTGAGAAAGAAATTCTTTAGCTCCTCCATTATCCGTCCACAATCCATCAAAACTTCTTTTGCTTTCTTTCCCTCCAAATAAACTCTATGGGGCAAGTAGAAACCATTTTCCACACTAGTGCAATTGGACAGCTGCCAGCTAACCTTCTCCAAACTTTGTTTAATTTATTGAATGAAAGAGAGTCAGGAGGCAAAATCTAGACGTAATAAGGAACCAAATCGTCTTCAGAGAAAACTTTTTATCGGTTGTGTTGCTGCTCAAACTTTTTTTGATTGGTAGCGTTGCCAATCAAACTTCATACCATAGCATAGGATTTTTTGGCTCTCAAGATTAGTATCTAAAAAATCTAAATCAAGCTTATTCTTCTTCTTCATCTTTTCGATAGGTGGATAAGAAGAGGCTAGTCTAATTCAAGCTTTTGTGCGCCCATTCTATGCGATTGAGTTGATACACCACATGAAACATTTTAGAGCATCAATTGTAGAACAATACAGACCCTACTCAAAAAGAAACACATGCACACAAAGAAAGTACTACACGTTACAACTCAAGAAAAAAAGTATAGTGAGTTGTACGTAACTAGAAATTATTGACGAGAGGAGACCCACTGCCATTTTACATCAAATCTGGCATCAAGCAATGATCTTTCATGAACAAATAAACTGATGTTGATAAAAGGACATATAAGCCAATAGCAGAAAGGTTAAACACCAGAAACTTTGAAGTCAGATCCACAGGTTCTCTCTTTCCTTTTAAATAAACCTAGCAAACCTCGAAAGCTCAACATCCAACACTTTCTTTCATCAGCTGCTCAATAGTTCATCTCAGAACCAAGTTGGGAGGCACAAGTACCAAGGCACACATTAAAGATATAAAATATTCATGCAGATTGCACTAGGGCTAAGATTTTGGGTAACATAAAAGAAGAAGTTCTTAGATTTTATCCTTTTATAAGTAAGTCATAAGATTTACAAAGACTAATTTTAAAAAATCCATAGTAATTAATAAATAGTACTTTTTATTAAACAAGGTTTTATGAATGATGTTGACTTGATAAAATAGAAAATACCACACAAACACCACTTGTGGCCCTAAAAGTTGGAACCAAGTCCCACAAGTATTGTAATTGTTAGACTTAAGTCCTTTTTTCAGCCACACTAATACCATTTTTTGTAAGATTATTTTATTAATGATCATGAAAAGAACGGACGGCATGATCGAAGCACATGGAGGTATCCAACAAATACACCTAGTGAGAGAGAGAACATAGAGAGTATAGCTAGAGAGACAAAGTTTGGCTGCCATCCATTGGTAGATTGCATTAAAAAGGACAGCTCGGAGGTCTTCAATGTTGCATTGGGTATCCTCAAAACTTGTTCATTGCTTTCCACAATATCTCACTGTGTTTGTTTTCAAACCACCCCTTCCAATATGCCAAAATATCTACCACCTTTCTACGCATCACCCAACTCAACCCAAAAATTATTTTTTTGAACGGTAAATCGACCCAAAAGAATTAAAAACATTGAATTGTTCAGAAAGTAATTCTTGAAATACTGAACTATGTGATTATTATGCCATTCACGTTCAAGGATTCTAGAGAATTGTTTCATCTACATGAATTGGCCACTTGACAGAAGCACTAGTCGATTGACTCTTGCTCACTAATGCTAATATATGATGTCACATTTAGTAGCTGATATCGAATGACTTATTAATAATTTAGCAAAACTTCCAAAAAGAGAACCAACCGAGTTTAGGCTAGTGACGTGATTCCAATACCCAGTCAAAACATTCTCTCTTTTCAACTGATTATTCAATTAATAATTTTTTTATAATTATTCAATTAATATATCTTCTGAATCTTAAATTTCTAACGCATATTTGGACTTGCTGAAACTCAATTAGTTTCTCTGCCCGCCAGAGGGGTGGTGTTTAATTGAGTATTTGTGTGTGTGTGTGNTGTGTGTGTGTGTGTGTGTGTGTGTGTGAGAGAGAGAGAGAGAGAGAGAGAGAGAGAGAGAGACCAAAAGCAAAATGCAGACCGACCTCTGTTTCATTGGTAGCCTAGCATTGTAAACTGAAATCCACTGTGTAGCAGGAACTCCTAATCGAATCTTCTTCTTGGGCTGCCCATCATCATCATCCTCAATATTCAACCTACGCTGTTTTTGACCAACCTGACAATCCTTAAAAAAAATTAACCCAGAAGAACCCTAAAAAAAGGACCTACTTGTACACTTGCCACTCATATGGTGGACATAGTTGCAGCCTTTACTGTTTCTATGCTTGAATTTCAGAGCTACCTGAGTATCCCATTTTCAAGTGTGGTACAATCACTCAGCATCATGAGTGCCATTTTCAAGTTTCATGGCAGCCAATGCTTGAGGAATGTCATCGGGCTTAAGAGCATGATCAAACTGGCGCTAGCATTTTAACGCAATATGCCCCTTTTTTCCGCAAATTTGAAAAGTCTCCATGCGAGTATTTTCCCAAGAAGAGTCACGTACATTATTTGGGGCAGAGTTGTGTTGTGTCCCACTGGGAGAGGATTTGGGTGTGACACGTGATTGGCTTGGGAGAAGCCACATCCACGGGATGAGAAGTACTTCGCTTTAGAATTCTCGTTCCTTGCATTTGGGCCATAAAACACATAACTTTGTGAGTTGTAGGTCTCGTGAAGTTGGGTTTGTGTATCAAACCCCTGTAGCAGCGACACAACCTCAGCATAAAAAGGCATTGGCGGCTTGAGCATGGTGTGGTGAAGGGTTCATACTTCGGTCCAAAGCCGTTGAGAAGGGCGAACACCTTCAATTTGTCACTCACTGGTCGACCAATTCCTGCTAGATTATCACATATAGTTTTGAAGTTTCTAAGATGGTCCTGTAACGAAACTGACGCCTCCTTCCGCATGTAGGTGAGTGATTGAGTAAGTTGAAATTCTCTTTCTTAGGACTCCTGAGCATAGGCCTCTTCAAGAACATGCCAAACTTGGTAGGAAGTTTCAAGCCCTACAACTAAGCCAAATGATTCCTCGGACAGTGTACCGATGATCCAACCCCAAAGCAATCGATCCTCCTTCCACCATTGTAGGTAAGTGGGGTTGATTTCTTTGTGGGTGATTGTTGTTAAGTCATCGGTGGAGGAACATAATTGGTGAGGTGGTTCATGAGGTCGTGGCTCTCAACCAAGGCCACGACTTGTTCTCTCCATAGGGGATAATTTCCATTGTTCAACCGTAAAAGTTATTGACAGATAGTAAACATTATTGACAGATAATTTCCATTGTTCTCTTCCACTAAGCATGTATCAACAAAATAGATTGCTTCCAAGTCACTTCATGCATTTAAGAAGGATGTCATGCATCAGACAAGGCTTAATCATCTTGCTGGGCACATAATTAGGTCCACACTAAGTCGATGATGCAAAGTATGAGAATCATACGTAATTTCCATATTATAGATCTTGCACATCATAATCTGAACAGGACAAGAGAAGGGGGTTTAAGAGCCGGTTTATCATAAAGCCATGTTATTAAAAATATCATACCATTGGGTTGTGGGGAAGAGTACATTTTCCCAAAAAGAAGGATAAAATTCTGTATTGAGCCCCTTCACAGTAACTAAGAATGGATGTAATTCGAGGACATCACCCTCCAAGAAGCCTCCAAGAATTAGAGAGAGAAATACGAGAGAGAAGTAGAGATAAAGAGAGAGAGAAATGATTGACACTGAATACCGAAGTTGGCCTCATTCCCAAATCACGGTTGCCTTTTATAGATGAATTGTGTATGAAAACTACAACCGACTTATTACAATTCAGCCATTTAATGACTTAAACGACAGCTATGAAACGGTACCCTTTTTATTTACATTTACTTATACTAAACGACACAATCACAATCAGTTATATTCAAACAACCAACACTTAACAAAACGCTGCGTATTGATCATTTCCTCTACAACACTAATTACTTCAGCTTGCTCATGTTGGCCTCGATCCATGATCTCGTCCATTCTTGCATGATTCCAGCCCGTAACAAATTCCTCCTTAATCGATAACAGAAAGTACAAAGTAAGAGAATGAAGAAGATGTTCGAAGCATGTGCTTGCATTTACAGGTATGCGTCATGAAGAAAGAACATGTAAATGAGTCATCCAATGAAACAGCTACTAGGGAGAAACATAACACAGTTCAAAGCACAAGCTAAGCACAGCACCAACCAAACACAGCAACATTGGGACAAGTTTTATGGACATAAAGGAATGAAAAAATCGATTTTGTCTACTGCAATTGTATCCCAATAGTACCAACGCCTAGTATTACTACAAGCAAAATGGTCTACGAAAAATAAATCACAGATGAAAAAATAGCTAGGGTTAGGCCATTATACAGTGAGGGATTGTTATGAATCCCATTAAGTGGGCCGGGCTAGATGGTTTGTTATGAATCCCATAAGTGGGCTGGGCATGATGTCCAACTTAGTTGTTATATTTTACTTTAATTGAGTTGTTAAAGTTGTTTAGTGGCCCATGGGCCTGGTTAATGTTAGTTAGAATTGACCCATGGCCTTAGTTAGCTGTTCCAGTATATGTAGAGGAAAAGGGATCCTTGGTTGGGGATCTGGAAAATTATATTGGACTGTTGTTAGTTTTATTTTGGAGGAATTGGGAGCCTCGAACTTCCCAAGACGTAGCCATTTATCTGAGTCTATATTTCTACCATTTATCTCATTTTACTATTTCTTCTCATTCATACATTTTCCATTTTTGTGTTCTTCACCATCGATTCTGTGTTCTCTATCTACTTCTCAAGTAGGTTCTTAACAGTGGTATCAAGAGACATTCGATCCTAACCAACCTAGAAATACAACCTTACCCAAACAGATTCATGGGTGTGGTACGATTAAGTAAACAACAATTGCTGTTGCTGGAAAAGATTTTGGAGAAAGTAGAGCATATGAGTGAAATACTCGATAGGATGCTGAAATCTTTCGGGGACGACGAAAATGCAACAGAGGTGGAAGAAAATCGTAACATTTTCAAGCATCAAGTGCAAGAATCCTTCTTGGTCTGGGAAGACCAAGCTGTGGGGGAGGGAGTAGAGAAGGGAGCTACGGATTCAACCAAAGAAATACAAAACTCAGTACTGCAGATGGTAAATGAATCGACAGATGAAGATGAACTAGTAAAGGAACGAAAAGAAAAGGAAGTCAAATTGGAGAAGATAATGGCAGTGCCCACGGTATCTGTTCCTAAAGAAATTCCTCTTTCCTCTATTATAGAAAATTCTTTCGACAAGCCCATCGTATTGTCTCAACCCTCAGATTTCTCTATCCGTATTTCATGTCTCTCCTCCATTAACACGCCGTTATATATCAATCTCACAAAGATGAAGCACTTGATCACTGAGATGCACCCTATCAACCACGATTCTAAGAGGCTTATTGATCGTAGATGCAAGGATATTTTTCTACGCCTCGTATGGCATCCCCCATGGGAGACCCATGTGCTCGAGTGGCCTCCTCTCACCGTTGGGTATTTTTTGAATCGAAAGGAGCCCCTCGGCCAGGCATATTCCGTCCAGAAGATGAATTTCGGCATCCGTATATTCTCACATCTCAAGCCCACTTTCAATCGAACCTTCACAGCCAAGGTTTGGGAGGTGGAGTTTGTGGATTTCTTGGCTAAAGAGCCTTACACCGAAGGCTCATCCATTTTGTGCTCGATATGATCCATAAAGAGACTAAGGACTGTGATTACTTGGAAGGATTTCAGATTTGCCCTTCTCTAAGAGGAGGCACTAAATTTGGTGTGATGGCCTGGATCTTCGTGGGCTACTGTTACCAAATCGAGCAGTTGAAGAGGCTTAAGAAGAAGGGCTACAAGGTGCTCTTTATGGTTGATGCAATTGATGAGTATGCCATTGGGCAGTTGAAGGAATACGGTGGGAGGGAAGGAATGGCGCCCAAGCTGTTTGACGAGATGCTTGAAGGGATGTTGGCTACTTATCTTAACATGTATAGAGTTAAAAGACCCTTCGGATTTAATGGAGAAAACGATGCAGCTGCAACTACACGCCATTTGGCTGGTCTTGAGATGTATAAGATTACAACTAGACTTGGAGGTTCAGGTGGTAGACCTGAACTTTGTGTATGGTCATTACTCTCTTTGCGGTGTGGGGTCCTTGTTAGTGCAGACAATACTGGTAGTGTTCATTTTTGGAGCAATCAGCATGGGACACTTTTTCAGGCACATGTGGACTGGTTTGGAGCAGGGCAATGGAAAAGGCTCCTTGACCCAACAGACAAGCAGGTCGGGGAAAATGTTTCTCATGCTCTAATGCGTGTGAATTTTAGGCCAGTAGTGAATTTTATGGTGGTCAAACTCTTGGGCTGCTGTATTGAAGGAGCAAGAATCCAGTTCGAATTCTTATTTGTTACGTTTCATGGGCATGATCTCATAATCCATTTTGAACTTGAGCTTAACTATGGCAGATATTATGGATTGCTTGGATTAAATGGGTGTGGGAAATCTTTACTTCTCATGGAAATAGGGTGCCGAGACCTTCCAATATCTGACCACATGGACATTCTTCCTCTCACAAGGGAGATTGAACCTTCTGATATTTCTCCTGATCAGGATGATTTACTTCCTTCCAAGATTCAAAGCTTGTGCCCAGCAATAAGTGGAAATGTTTGTTGTACAGAGGCTCAGTTTGATACATTGAGGGCACAAGATCAGCAGGCAATACCATTTCTTATGGGTTGTCCAGCATGCTTGAGGAACTTTTTGAATCTTTTCTGTGAGCTTTCATGTTCTCCAGATCAGAGTCTATTCATCAATGTTACTACCTCTGAGGTTAAAGATAACATGACGGTTGATGGCATTAATTGTTTTTGTAACTGATACCTTTGGTGAAGGGCTTTATGACTCCTACAAGTATGTGAAGTTTGGCACAATGAACACACGGGCCATAGACTGTATTGGTGCTGGTGCTAAAAATTTTAAAGAATTGTTGGGTTTACATGAGAAATACTCATCCACATGCAGCCTGTTTACCTCCCAGGAACTTTCCTCGACAATCTCTAGTTTCACGCATGAGAATATGGTTGGTAAGGGTGATAGTCCTTCTCTGGTGGTCCACTTGAAAGATGAGCATAAGGTTTACAGGGACAATGGTGGCACTTTCAACCATCGCTATGTCAAATCAAATCCCCAAGAGGGTGAAAATACCACCTGAATGCTTACGGTCCTCAGTTGCTTTGATGCACTATCCTATGCGTCAAGTGTATTCCAGTAGTTCCCAAAGTCCAATTCTATTATCTCTGTTGTTGTGAACCTTGAGGACAAGGTTCTTTAAAGGGGGGAGTTTGTTATGAATCCCATTAAGTGGGCCGGGCTGGATGGTTTCTTATGAATCCCATAAGTGGGCTAGGCATGATGTCCAACTTAGTTGTTATATTTTACTTTAATTGAGTTGTTAAAGTTGTTAAAGTTGTTTAGTGGCCCATGGGCCTAGTTAATGTTAGTTAGAATTGACCCATGGCCTTAGTTAGCTGTTCCAGTATATGTAGAGGAAAAGGGATCCTTGGTTGGGGATCTGGAAAATTATATTGGACTGTTGTTAGTTTTATTTTGGAGGAATTGGGAGCCTCGAACTTCCCAAGGCGTAGCCATTTTATCTGAGGCTATATTTCTGCCATTTATCTCATTTTACTATCTCTTCTCATTCATACATTTTCCATTTCTGTGTTCTTCACCATCGATTCTATGTTTTCTATCTACTTCTCAAGTAGGTTCTTAACAGGGATAGAGTGAGAGAGGGGTTTTATAGAGAGAGACGAACTCGTGGTTAATATAGGGCGGATGAGGGCAGCACAAGAAGTCCTCTGTTTCTACGAAAAATGAAAATTGCTAGGGTTAAGGCATTACACGTAGAGAGGGATAAAGAGACAAGGGGGATGGAGAGAGGGGAGCCAATATATCTACGGTGACAGTGATACCAGGCGATGGCAGAGGAGATGACGTATGGCGAGCTCGGTGTCTGTGACAATGGGAAAAGTCTCGAAATCAACCATTATACAGAGAGAGAGAGAGAGAGAGAGAGACCAAATAGAGAGAGAGAGAGAGAGAGAGAGAGAGAGAGCGACGGAGTCCTTACCGGCCGTGACGCGAGGCGTGATGGATTCACGGGGGCACTGGGTATTTGGTCGCGGCAAAGGAAAAACGTAACCCTTTTACGGGGTACCGCGTGGGGCTGCGGGGGAAAAAGAGGGACAGCTTAAATATCGGTCTGGTTGTTGCGGCGACTCGATTGCTGCAACAAATCGGATATCGGATGTAACAGACCTATTGCATTATTATTTCATAGATCCTTACTTATTGTCCATGACCAAAAACCATTGTGAGATATTGAGCCTAAAAGCAAAACAATAATCTCGATTAATTCTTCATCTATAGTAAATTTGAAAGTGGTGGCTAAGGCTGAGCACCCAAGTAGTTTTTCTTTTGAACAGTTCTTTCAAAGTTTTCCATCTCTTCGTCTATGTACGTAGTAACCTGACCCGTTAGAAAACCGAAGCACAATTTTAAAAGTCCATTAAAAGACCTAGAAGATATTCATACTTTCATTAGAATAAATATTTTGTCAAAAATCTGTTCTTCAGAATTTCTTAGTTTTCTTTTTTCATCATCTAAGAATTCATCAGTTTTCATATAATCTCTCTCTATTTTTGAAAAAGTTGAGAAGAATATTATTCTATTTTGTTATTTTCTTGTTTCATGAAATCTTGTTTAAGATATTCTTTATTAATCTTAAAATCTTATTTATTAAGAGTACATATTTGGGCATCATCCCTAATTATTTGTGAATATGTTGGAGAATAGTGTTCTCTTGGATGATCATGAGCAGGTGAGGTACAATGTATATTAGTATTAACACTATAAATAGATGTATCTATAATGTTTATAGAAATAACCTCTTGAATTAATTGGATATCCAAATGCTGGGATTTCTTCAGAGAAACTGAAGTGAATGGAGACCTAAATATCTGGTAATTAGAAGATGCATATACAAAATGATAGGAAAATGGCATTCTAAAAGGCTGGAAAGATATATGGAGTAATCCATCTTTTTTTTTTTTTGATAGAAAAGGATAAAATTCATTAACTTGTCAAATAAACGAATTACAATCAGGATGAATAAAAAACTCAACCACATCAGGTTCTAACTCTACAGAACCCTCGCCAAGATCATGAGCAAAAACATTGCCACCTCTTTTAACAAATTCAACCCGCCAATTACCAATGTTTGACAGTAGAGTCTTAGCATCATTAAGTAACATACCAACTCGATCAACTCTGTACCCTTGCTGCTGAAGTCCAAGAACAACTTGTTGTGAATCACCTTCCAGGATGATAGAATTCACTTCCAATTCAGTTGCCAAAACTGCTGCAAATAAAGCTCCCTGAGATTCTGCTAGAAGAGGATCAAACAAGCTAGGCTTTGAGAACTTCTTGGTGGCTAAAACCCGACCCTCATGATTTCTAGCAACCAGACCATAACCTGCTCTTCCCTTAGATTCAGATAATGCAGCATCCCAGTTTATCTTGACTTGACTAGGATCAGGAGGGATCCAACTCACCTTAGGTAGGACTGAAACACTGGATGAAGATTTAGAGCCAAGAAGAACAGAATGGAACTGATTGGTCAATTCCCTAGCCTTGCTTACAAGTACAGAAGGATGCTCAAATCCTCCCTCAAAGATAAACTTGTTTCTCCTGTACCATATATTCCTTGCTGTAACTACAAAAAGATCCATTGTGGTCTGGTCACAAGTTGAAGCCACCCACTGAAATAACTCTCTGAAAACACCAGGCCTCATAGAGCATTTACTGATCACACTAGGACCTTGGCTCCACACATCCCTCGCAAAAGAACAATCTCACAGGGCATGAGCAACTGTTTCTTCTTCCCTTAAACAGATAGGACATAGAGGAGATTCAGTAATCTTTTTCTTGAAGAGGTTGAGATTGGTTGGTAAAGATTCGAGGCATGCTCTCCAAAGAAAGACTTTCGTAGCATTGGGAATACTGAGTTTCCAGCATGAAGTCCATTCTAGAGGCTGAGAAAACCCTGAGGAAGTCTGTCCTTTAGGCCTGTCATTAAGCTCCATTTGTAGGTGATAAGCACTCTTAACTGAAAAAGCTCCATCCTTAGTACCCAACCAGATCAATCTGTCTCTCGAGCCAACAGAGCTTAAAGGAATTTTAGACACAACAGTAGCTTCATCTTCATTAAAAACTGCAGCTACCAGCTCCTTCTTCCATTGTTTGGATTCAGCATCTATAAGGTCAGCCACCTTAGAAGATTCTGATAAGCATCTTAAAGGAGACTGAACCCTGTGGCTAGTAGGGGTTGGAAACCACTTATGCTTCCAGATCAATGTGTCTGCACCATTAACAATCCTTCAAAAAGACCCTTTTTCCACTAAATTCCTAGCAGCACATATACTCCATAGGAAAGAAGGCCTCGATCCCACCTTGGCATCAAGAAAACTAGAAGATGGAAAATACTTCCTTTTCAAAACCTGAGATGCCAGAGAATCAGGGTGTTGTAGGATCCTTCATCCTTGTTTGGCCAATAAAGCCAAATTAAAGCTTTCCAGGTCCCTGAAGCCTAAACCTCCAATAGCCTTAGCTTTTCCCATTTGTTGCCAAGAAACCCAGTGAATTCTATGCTCCTGCTGTTGCTGACCCCACCAGAACCTATGCATGACTCTGTTGATCTCTTTAAGAAGGACTTTTGGTAGTTTAAAGACCCCCATGCAGTAGGTAGGAAGAGCTTGTATCACAGCTTTTAAGAGGATCTCCTTCCCTGCCAAGGACAACAACTTGGTATTCCATTGACTAACCCGAGACCTTACTCTATCCAATAATCCTTTAAAGGCTTGGAACCTTGACTTGCCAACAAGGGCAGGCAAGTCCAAATATTTTTCATAACAAGAGGTGGATTTAAGACCAACCATCCCCAAAATATACTCCTTAGTCAAGGATTCTAGCCCACTCCATGGCATTAGCTCGACAAAACAGCAAGCTGTCATCAGCAAAAAAGAGATGATTGATGCTAAAACTACCCCTGCCTATAGGAAAGCCATGAATCTGTTTGACTGACTCAGCATGGTTCAAAAGAGAGCTAAGTACCTCGGCCGCAATAATGAATAGATAAGGGGACAAAGGGTCCCCTTGTCTTATGCCCCTTGAAGGTTTGAACCAACCTTGGGGAGAACCATTGATAAGGAGAGAGTAAGAAACAGATTCCACACAATGCATCACCAACCTTATCCATCTTGAATTGAACCCCAACTTGCTCATAGCTTCAGTCAAGAACCTCCATTCCACTCTATCATAGGCCTTGCTCATGTCCAATTTCAATGCCATATATCCCTGATTGCCCTTCCCCTTCTTGTTCATAGAATGCAAGGTTTCAAAAGCCACAATAACATTATCAAGAATCAATCTCCCAGGCACAAAAGCACTTTGAGTAGGGGAGATGATTCGAGGCAGAATAAGTTTGAGTCTGTTGGCAAGAACCTTTGAGATTACTTTGTAAAGAACATTGCATAAAGAAATAGGTCTGAAATCAGAAACAGTTGTGGCTTTTTAATCTTAGGAATGAGCACAATATATGTCTCATTGATACTCCCCACCTTTCCTGAAAAATTAAGGACCTCAAGCACAACTTTGGTCAGGTCCTCTCCCACTGTATCCCAGTGTTTCTGGTAAAACACTGCTGAGAAACCATCTGGGCCAGGAGACCCCAGAGGGTTCATTTGGAATAAAGCTGTATATACTTCTTTTTTTGTAAACTCTTTCGATAGCATGCAGTTCATGTCCTCATCTACCTTGTTCTCCACCTTATTCAAGCAAGCTGCAATATTAACAGGGTTAGAAGAAGAAAACAGTTTCTGATAGTGCAAGCAGAAAGTTTCAGCAATGTCTTCATCCCTACACACCACTCCACCATCCTCCTTTGTAATACTCCTTATCTCATTGACTTTTCTCCTCTGGTTTGCACTGTGATGAAAAAACTTGGTATTTCTATCCCCATCTTTGAGCCATATCTGTTTAGCCCTTTGCTTCCACTTCAAGTTTTCCTCCTCTAATAACTTGTCAACCTCTAATTGAACTTGCTTCACAGCCACTATATGATCTCCAACATTGTGGTTTTGGAGCTAAGAAAGTTGTTGTAGCTTGGAATTCACTTCTTTTCTATGCTTGCAGACCGTGTTCTTATTCCATGACAACAAAGAATCCTTACATCTCTTTAAGTTCTGTTGAATCTTGTGCAAGTAAGAACCCTGCCTATTATGCTGGTGAAACCAGCTATTTTGAATGATACCCCTGCAATCTTCCCTTTGGTCCCAGCTAGCTTCATATCTGAACAGTTTTCTTCTCCCTCCTCCTTCAAAAACCTTCCTCTCAGCCCTACTACTCATGGAAAATAAAAGAGGGCAATGGTCAGAGGACTGTGCTGTTAATACAAGGACCTTAGACACACTGAATTTCCTAGTCCAAGCCATGTTTCCAAAGGCACGGTCTAGCCTTTCCTTGGTAAAATGATGCCCCTCTCTATTGTTACACCATGTGAACTTAGACCCTTCATAGCCCAGATCACTCAGCCCACAATCATCCACTGCTGCTCTAAATTTTTCCATTTGTTGGTATGGCCTAATATTAGACCCTTGCTTCTCATGTTGAAACAGAAGCTCATTAAAGTCCCCAAAACATAGCCATGCTTTATTTTCTGGAGGCTTTAACATCCTCAGCAGTTGCCAACTATCTTCTCTTTGAGCAGTTAAAGGGTTCCCATAAAAGCCTGTGAATAATAAAACCTCATTATCTTCTGCCCTCTTCAAAGTTACTGAGATGTGATGCTGGGAGAAGGACTCCAAAAGAAACTCATCAGAGCTATGCCATAAGAGAGCCAGCCCCCCACTTAGACCTCTACTACCCACCACAAAACTACTATCAAAACCCAAAGAATTCCTGATAGCTTCCACTCTCTCCCTTCCACACTTAGTTTCCATCAAGAAAACTAACTTGGGCCACTTTGTCTTCACCCACATGTGAAGCTCCCTAACTGTACGAGGGTTCCCAAGCCCTCTACAGTTCCAACTAAGGCCTATCATTGCTGTTGGTGGAGATGCATTGCAGCCTCCACCAACTTAGCTTCATTGCTATTAAGTGTCACTTCCTCTTCACACTTGTTTTTCGTCAAAACTCTGCTTGACTCTGAAGTTAAAACAGCTTTGCTTCTCTTTAGGCCTGACTTAGGCTCCACCTCAGTAATTACCAGGTCCCTATTAACACCTCTTGCCCTTCTCTTCCACGTGGCTCCTATTGGCTTGGTGGTGGAACCACGTGGCAAACAATCAGTTGTAGGAGTAGGATTCCTATGACCCTCTGTTTGAGCTGAAAAATTGCATATTTTAGCTATTTAAAACCAATTTATTTCAACTGCTTCGTGACATTATTATTGGTTTTAGATGGAAAAATAGTTAATAAGCATAAATTCGAGTTGTGATTTTTAATTGATTAATATCATGTTTATACTTAATTTTATAACTATGATTTAATTGGACAATACTCCCTCACATATATAATATATTTTTAATAATCTATTTTCTTTTTAATTTATTTTTGAGTGTTATTTTTATTTCTTTATTTGCAGCATAAATAAAATTCAAAAGAGATCTGATTCTGAGCCACGACGCATGCTATATGAGTTTTTCAAAGCGGTGGATTTGGGCAGCTGAAAATATTGAAAGAATTGTCGGCAAAGAATGAAAATCATAGAGCACGTCGAATGAAGAAAAAAAAAAAGGAACAAAGAAAGAGGTTGAAGTTAGACGCATTCGGAGGCAAGATTTACGGAAGAAATAAAAAAATAAATAAATAAGGAAAGAGTTGAATGTGAAAGGGGACGTAGGCTGGACGGAAAGAGACGTGAATGAGAGAGTTGAAGTTCAACTGGTGTTAAGGAAAAAAAATAAAAATAACTTTCGGTTGGAGGTGGCTTGAGAGAGTTGACGTGGGAGAGTTCGGACGGAAGAAAAAAAAATATATCTAGAAGAGACGTCTTTCTTTCTTCAGCTTGGGAGAGCTGGACGTGGCTTGCAATTGGACAGCGACAAGATTTTCAACATTAACGGAAAGCAAGAAGGAAGACACCAAACCGAAAGAAAAGAGGGAGAAAAAGAGGTAGGCTGGCCGAAATGGGAGAGAGGCAAGATTGACGGAAGAAAGAAAAGAAAAAAATAGAGGAGAGGGGGAGTTTCAACATTGACGGAAAGCAGTTTACATAAAAAAAAACAAGTTGGACGTTCGGTGAGAGGGACACTTCGTCTAGGAGAGAGACTTGGTTGGGGAAGACAGATACCAAACCGAAAAGCAAAAAAAAAAGAGGAAGTTTACGTGGGTTGAACGAAGAACAAAACGGAACCGGTGTGAGGAGACTTGCTCTGTTTTTAGTGTTGAACGTTGAGTTCAGTTTGGTGAATAACCAAGCAGAGAAAAAAGGGCAGCACATACACGGAGGGAGTTGTTGGAAGTTGGATGAAAAGAACAAAGGCTGGAAGGGACTTCTTGGCTGGACGGACAGAAACGAAACTCAGAAAAAAAAGCTGAGCATCGGACTGAAGGGACGCTCTGTTTTGGCTATTGTTTTTTTTTTTGCTTGCTGGTTTGAGTTTCATTTCAGGCAGCAACGGAGAGAGAAAGAACTAGCAGCTGCAGTCTTCATTTCAAGCAGCGTTTGCTGCCGGTTTGCCCTGAAACAGAGCAACACGAAAGAGGTCATCCATATTATTTTTCTCTGGTGTTTTGAGTGGAGAGCTGGAGACGCTTACGGAGGGAGTTTCGGACTGCCAAAGTGAAGTGTTCATATCCGTTTGGAGTGATTCGGTGCAGGATTTTTTAGGAGAAGAGAATAGAGAGAAACATGTGCAGTCGGTGGGTGCTTTTAATTAAAAAGTCGGTGGGCAATCTCTATTCTGGTACGTGAGAAACGGTAGAGAGGAGGTCTTCCTCTAGCCTCGGACGGACAGAACTGGTGAAAGGAGAGAAGGAGTTTACGTAGAGAAAAAAAAATAAAGAGAGCTGAACGGAAGGGAGGTACGTGAGAAGGATTGGAGAGAAGCTGGGAGGAGTTCTGAATGGAGGATCACGTATGGATTCTTTTGAGAAGCTGGCCGTTCGGGTGAGTTTTTCTCTGTTCATTTGAACGAACTGCAAGAGCACAAACGAGGGGTTGGTGACTTACGGGAAGGAAGCTTTTGGGTTTTGGGGAGCTTTCGGTGAATTCGGCTGGCTTGAAACGGACGTTTGATCGGTATTATTCTTCAACTGGAATGAATGACGTATGTGGAGAAAGCTAAAAACAGAAGGCAGGAGGTTTGGATTGACTAGGAGGGGTTTTTACGTAAAGAAAGTTTCTTTTTACGTAAAGGACTCTACGTGGTTGATTTCTCATTTGGAGCTGCGTGACGGACTGGTTGTGAGGGAAGTTCTTTTCGGCATAATTTTCTCTTCGATCGCTTTTATTTTCTGATCTAAGTTATTTTCATTGTTAGTTTGTGTTTTATTTTATTTTTATCATGGTGAATGTTTGTTTAATTTTTATAGCACTTGTGTTAAACATGGTCGGCTAAATTTGAATACTAAGGTTAGAGGTGAAGTTTAATGATTTGGAAATTGTTTTCGGATCGACGATAAATTTATTTTGTGAGTTTGATCGATTGAATGATTTTATTATTGGATAATTTGATTATCTATATATTTTTCTTGATTTATTGTGATTTCCGAATACAAGAATGCTTGAGAAATCCCTGTGATAGTCAAATAGATTTGTAAGTTTTTTTCAATCATCAATCGCTCATGCTCAATCATTAGTAATTATTTTCTTGATCTTAAATGCTAAATTTTCCAATTAAACGGAATCATTATTCTGGTTTAATTGAAGTAATTCGATCGGAAACAATATTTTAAATTATTAAACGGATCCTCAAAACCTTAGTCTTTTTCCGTAACAACACAGCTTATCATTCTAGTATTTTATTTTCATTTGTTTGAGAGAATTTTTCACATAAGTCAATCCCTGTGGATACGATCCTGTAATGTACTACAACACCTGTATACTTGCAGGTAAAACTGCACTAAATTTTGGTTCATTAATTTGAGTTAAAGTTTAGGCGCAACACCCTCGATTGAATTGGAAAGGACTTCAGGTTGAGAGACACTTACCATATCAGGCTTGGCTTTTACAACTTCCATAGGCAATCAAATTCCCCCTTAATTGTAGCCTTGGGTTCATAAAAGGAAAGAGAGCCCTCATTCTGAACTGTCAGCACCTCCACCTCATCTGACTTACTATCCAAGACCTTCTCCTTAGAAGTACCAGAAAGGCAATTATTCTGCATAGCTGTATCAGAGCCGCAGAAAAGCATGTCCTGAAATTCAGCACCCTCCTTTTGGTCACTTTCCATTCCAGGCTCAGTTACCTTATGCACCTTCTTACCATAAGGTAAGTCCTTCTCCTCAGCCTTAACCTTCTCCTTGTTTTCCTCCTTACCAAAAGTGGCTGCACCACCAACTCCTCCCTGTGCATCAACTTGCTGCCACCTTGAGTGGTGGTTCTGACTATCTCTCCCCCCATACTTTCGGCCATCAAAAATGTTGGTGATCATGGGTTATGCACGAAGCCAGGGACCATATTGCTGAGATGTTACCCTATCTCCTTGATGTTCCAACCTCTGCCTTGAGCAACTCCTACCCTTATGAAACAAAACCCCACAATTGAAACAAAAGTTCTGAAGCCTTTCATATTTGAAGGAAATCCAATATTGGTGTTCCTCAAATTGCAGCCATTTTCCTCTCAACAGAGGCTTATGTAGGTCCACCGCAACTCTAACTCGAAGGCATCTCCCCCATGCCAAGCCATCAGACTCAGACTCCACACGAATGACAGGACCAATTAAGGACCCAAAATCCTCTCCCACTGCTTCTGTCATAGCTGCCAAAGGTAGGTTATGGAGTTGAACCCAAAAAGGTTCAAACTTAAATTGTAAACCTACTATGGAGACAGATTCATTAACTTCTAACAAAGTCAAGAGATGTCTATCAAAAAACCACGGTCGACCACTTAGAACTTTTTCCTTATCAGTCAACCACTGAAATTCAATTAAAAAACTTTGATCACCTAAGTCCTTAAACCTCACCCAACCCTCTAACCTCCATACTTGTGACATAGTGGACCTGAAGGCTTCATTGTTTACTCTTTTTTCAGACAAGACTTTGCCAAAGATACAGTGCTTCCCACGAATACTCCCCTCCTTAGCACCCTTATTCTGGACATGGAACACCTTACTCTCTTCCTTAGACAGGTTCAGCTTTTTCCAACGCTTTGTCAACTCATCCACATCCATTATCAACCTCCACACTCTCTCAAAACTCTCAGTCAATGAGAGACTTACACTCTTGCATAAGCAAGAGGACTCAACCTTACTTTTTCTCTAGAGAGAAAAGAAGGACTCTAGTCACCCGGGTCATAATCTTAGAATGGGATTTAGATCAATGGAAGAGAAATAGATATATGGAGTAATCCATCTAATTTTTAATCTATGTAATCTAAATTATTTATAGCATTATTCTCTACTTTATATCATCCAATTTCCATTTATTTTACATTTGGTTATTGATATGTAAAAATCCACGAAATCAATTTTCTCTGTTTTCGTGCACTAGCATTTTGTTCTCATCATACGTTGACCGAAAAGTCATTATATATTATATAAATCCAACCTTTTTATTTAAACTTTGAGACGCGCGCCTATATAATAGTGGATAGGTCGCTGTTTCAAAGTGCTCTGGCGAGGAAAAAAATACTAAAAATACACTATTAAACTGCTAATAAGGCAAAAAGTACTCGTCTATTTCAAATGAAAAATTCTTCTTACAAGCATATTTTGCGCACCAATTTGCACACCAATATTGATTTGTAAGATATATATTTAATGAAACGATCTGAATTGAAGGCAGAAATAATTTTCATGAAATAGAAAATTTTCTTCTTCTCTCAAAATTTTTTTTATAATTTTTTTACATAAAAAAAAATGATCGGTGCGCGAATTAGTACACAAAATCTGCTTGTATCTAGCAAAACTCATTTCAAATATATACTTGGTAGCGTCTCAATGCGAGTTCAATTGTAACCAAGAAAAGGGGTTCATGAGGAGGATCAAGGTGAAAGTTTGGCTTTGGGAAGATATTTAACATCATAAAACCGTATAATTAAAGCTAATTATATATATTATATGTTGTAAATATCTCAAAATAATATATATTTTATTTATTATTAATATTATTTTCAGATTTAATTTGGAAGTTATAAATTCTTTTGGAAAGAGAGAATTTATGAAAAGTTTATAATCTTATGCTTATGTTATGGTTATATTATTTTGAGTCTATACAAATAGAAAAATTCTACTCGATCAACAGCCTTACACCATACATATATATACTGGGGAAAAAAAACTTAACATAAAGCCATTCACTGGTTTAGTGGAAGGGCCTTATGAATAAAAAGGAGTCTTTTAATTATTTATTGATAAGAAGGGCCTTATGCAAGTCCAAGGTACAAAGCACATCGCCCAGCCAGCCCAAGCGCCCAAGAAATTAATCTAAAAATGTTTTTTGATAAGTAAAAATTAATCTAAAGATGATTCTCGAAGGACAAGAGGACAAGAAGCTGATATAGTATTATATTTTGCTTATGTTTTTCTGTGTGAATCGGTGTTGCTAATGGAAGTTACTTTTCTCTCCCCACTTTTCTCATAGCCTAGAGCAGGAGAGAGATTCAGTCGGTCCAGACCAGAAAAACCGACTAGACCAGACCGGACCGAATTAAGTCTAAATTATATAAAACCGAATTCATTTGATCCGGTCCACGGTATAAGGGCTTTTCACCCCGGATCGAACCGAATGAAAATTAAAAAATATATATATTTTATTATTTATATAAATAATTTTATATAATTAATTATTAATATATCACAATATTACATAAGTATTATATTCTTTAATGTATAGCTATAATACATTGTGCTAGTATATATTAATATATTAACATATTGTAAGAGTTATAGTATAAATTATAGTATATGTATAAATTTTTAATAGTATTAGTATATTTAACTTAATATGTTAGTATTAAATCATTATAACTACATAGAGTATTATTTAATAGTATTAACAATTTATCACTAATATATAGTATATTATAATTAGTAATACTACTAGTATAGTTATTAGTTATAGTATTGGTACTAAGTCTATAACTATATATATTTAGATCAATGTATTATTATATTCTTTAATGTATTATTATAATATATAATACTAGTATATATTAATAATTGTACAATTTATTTTGAAATTTTCATTTAATAAATCACTTAATTTTAATATAGTATTTTAAATAAATTTTTTTTATCAATAGATTAGGAAAAAAAAACAAAGAAGAAGAAGGTTGGACTGAACAGACCGACTAGACTGGACCGTCCCCAATGGGACTGGACCAGCCTAGTCTTTTGCCTATTCAATCCAGTTTAAAGTAGAAAAATCCTGAACTGAATTGGTTTGATCCGTTCTACAAAACCTCTCAGAATTGGACCGGACCACCCCCCTCCAAGCCAAGAGTACTCAAAAGGCATAACATTTGATGGCATTAACTCTGAAGGACAGATGGAATTCAATTTGGGTACCCTGCATATCTAATATCTATCACCTATGGGTCTTGTTCTGACACAAGGATTTAATTTAGGATCACTAGCAAGTAAAAAGGATGAAATAAACTTAAATAAAACTCACAAAATATCAAAATTTAAGTGACAAGGGTAGGTTTGGTAACTAACAATTTCATCTAATTATTGCAATTTTTTAAAAATTTTATATAAAATATAATAAATAATTCAACTTATTCAAATCTCAATTTGATTTTTTCAAATTTCAAAAATATAATAATATTAAAAAATAATATTTTATTCAACTTTTATCTAAAACTAAAAATTCTTATATCACCATCCAAACCTATCCATTTAGTGAAAGCCTGCCTGTGGTAGACACGAAAGTGGAGTACAATAATTCATACAAGCCATTTACGTTTGGATACTGAGAATACCTCATGTATTCTCACTACTATTTATTATTTTATTATTATTTTTCACATACTTTTTTTTATTATTCATTACTTTTTACCTACTTTTTATTACTATTCATTACTTTATTATTACTTTTCACTCACTTTTTACTACTATTCACAACTCTTCTCAACACTTATCTCTACTCAAACACCATTGCTGGGCTAATTTATACCTTCAGAAAATAAACAACTATTTTCTACAAAATCAAGCCATGTTAACAAAAGTATCATGTTTTAGAAGCTTCTTGGTAGAAATAGTTTTGATCCTTTTCCCACACACTGGTACTCTCATTATTTTGAATTGCATAGAAAACACACACTTTTACTTCAAGGACTTATAGCCCGAAAAGCTGGGGTTTTTTTTTTAATTATTATTTATATTTTTTATACCCACAAATTTTGTTGCTACAACTAATTGATTTGACCAAAAATAAGGTCATAAGTGCACTCAATCCAACAATACATCTATTTAAACGTGTCCTGAATTATTTTAAGTGCACCAACAAAACAAGTATCATCCACATTATATTTATAAATGCCTAAAATTTAATACTACATTTGCATAAATCAATCTCAGACATTATTTAGCCCTTGTTTGCATGATAATTCTTTGAATAAAATGACAGCAAGCTAGATAGGATGTCCAACACTACGACTCATATCAAACTTTAAGATAACTAAAATATTAAGCACGTTCATCTAACTGAAGCCATTGCAGATCCAAGAACCTACTTTAACACACGGCATGTTTGGAATTCGCATGCAAAAGCTGCGTCTCTCGCGCGTGTCTGTACGTGTTCCACGTGAAGAAAAATGCTGTCTCTCGCACGTTCGTTCAAATGAAAATTGCGTTGCTGCTTTTCTATTTTTCTCCATAGCTTTGTTACACATAAATTCATAAACTATACACTATATGTGTTTTATTTTTTAAATTTTTTTTAAAATATAATGTATAATGTGTGGAGTTATATTTAAAAATTTTCTTTTCTCCATGCTGTGTCATAAAGCTGCTGCATGAGAAAATTGGACAATGTGCATGATGTTGATTCTCTTTATGGGCACCAGCTATAAACCATTTCCTCCGTAATCTCTTTTTGCCCTTTTCTCCCAAAGCATTCGCATTGGGCACATGCCCGATTGATGCTTATCTTTTATTATTATTATTATTATTCTTTTGGGTGCTGCAACCGAAACTGCTTTCTTTCTCATATTTTTCTTTAATTTCAAGCATGGTTCCGTATTTCTTTCCACTCACATGAGTCACATGTACTTTCAAATTCATCTGTGCATTTTGAATATTTAAAAGAATAAAAACAAAAAGAAATAACACATTAAAAAAAATAGAAAGCTAAAAATAAATTAAAAAAATAGAATATTAAAAATGTATTGTACATGTGAAGAATTATTATCCAATTAAATCACAAGTTATAAAATTAAGCATAAACTATGATATAAACCAAATTAAACCACAAACTCAAATTTATACTTCTTAACTATTTTTTCATCTAAACCCAATAATAATATCAGTAAAGTAATTGAAATATATTGGTTTTAAATTTATAAAAATCCGTAATAATTCAGCTCAATTAGGCTTATAGCTTATAACTTAAGTAATAAGTTCTACTATTAAAAAGTTATTTACTGTCTAATAACTATATATTTAAAACATTTTCAATCATGTTATATTTGTTTGGAAACAAATTAAAAAAATGATTTATGGAGTATAAATGAAGATTATTTGAATTTTTAAAAGATTATGACCATATTTCTGAAAGTTTGAAAGTTGTAACTATCTTAAAATTGAATGAATATTTTTGTCCATTGACAGTTTTTTTAAAATTCAAATTACATTTTACATTATCCAAAAAAACACTTTAAAAAAAAGTATCAAAATGATGTTTTTTTCAAACATACTTTTTAGCTTATTTGAGATTAAAAATGCTTTAATTTGTAACATTCAAAAAATATAATTTTTCTATTAAAAACTTTTAATCCTATTTAAATACTTTTTAAAACCCTTATCGCAATCTCAAACAAACCCTTAGTCATCAAGTGAGTGCTCATAACATGGAAATAAATCATGCAGAGAAGTGGGAAGTACTCAGGAATTGCTACGCGTGTTAATTTATGAGTAAAGCTACTGTGCCACTTGCAGCGTAAGTGACTGCTAGTGTAAAAATAGTGTTTTTTTATTCAATTTTTTAATCAATTTTAGATATTTTTAAAAAATATAAAAAATACTTCAATGTATTAAAAATTACTTTTTTAATTATTAAGTTTTACTAAGCAGTCAAATAGAACGATACAATTGGACGGCATGGTAACTTTTTTCTTTAATTTATTAGGCTTTGCAAAATAATAGAAAGACTTCTGAGTTGACCACAAAGACTTGGAACTTTCATCATGTCGACTGTGATGACCCGTTTTTACGTGTAATTTAACTGAAGGAATATTTTAATTTAATTAATATTATAGTGCTTTTATTTTAAATTATCGGATTTTAATTAGATTTTATTGGCTGTTGAATTTAAATTGCTGTTTAGTTGATTTTAGCTCGTTTTTTGATTTAAAATTTAATAGTTGGTTTTTACTAGTTATTTATTATGTTTTAGCTTAACGATGTGTTTGAAATATTTTCTTGGTGTTTATTTATTTATTTCATGTAGTGTTTAATTTATTTTAGTCGCCTAAGTTTTTAATATCGTTTTCGGCGGATCAGTTTCTAGATCCCGGAAGTGAAGTTTGGACTTTATTTCTTTTCTCCTTCATTTCTTTTTCCTTTTTTCTTTTTCCTTCCTTTTTCTTTTCCTTCTTCTCTTTTTTTTCTTCTTCTGTTTTTCTCTTTTCTTCTTTCTCCCCGTTGCCCGTGCGTTTCCGGAAATTCTCTCTCCCTTCTCTCTTTTTCCTTACCGCGCAGCCACTTTTGGCCGGTCATATCTCCGCCGTCCGGTGGAGGTGTCATACACCACCCCCACCATTCTCTTCCTCTCACATCAAACTACAACCCCACCAATTTTCAGAGCCATCGGACCCACCGTTAGCCGCCACGAACGGCCTAAAGTTGCTGCCCCAGCCAAGTTTTTCCCCTTCTTTTGCCTTTCCGCGCAGCCAACTTCGACCGCCCATATCTCCGCCTTCCGGTGGAGGTGTCATACACCAGCCCCGCCATTCTCTTCCCCTCACATCAGACTACAACTCCACCAATTTTCAGGACCATCGGAGCCACCGTTAGCCGCCACGAGCCCCTCGAAGTCGCTGCACCAACCCAGTTTTTTCCCCTGTTTCCGAATTCTTCCTCCGCCCAGAACCGCCACTTCCCGGCAGCGTGGCCTACACCACCCACCCAGAAAACTTCCCTTCCCTCCGGTGCACCACCCCACCAAAGATCTTCCCCAACCGACCGGCCGTTTGGCCGAAAAAGCACATCTAAGCCGCACGATTTTTCACCGTTTTCGGCGCCGTCGCACCACCTCCGGCCACCATCTCTTCACCACTTCTTCCCCTACCTCTTGCCGACCTAACCCACCCATTTCTGGCCTAGATCGACCACCGGAGCAGCTCCCACGAGCTCAACTCCGATTTGCACGTTTTTCGCTTCTACAGGCGTTTTCGCCGCCACCCACGGCCAAAACTCACTTCCTTTAGTTTCATAAATATCTCAAGGTCATTCCCTATCAATTTGGTGTCTTGGTTTGTCCCCGTTCAAAAGTGGATATTTTGCGACCCACGGCTACAGTATATTTGCACTGTTACGTTGCTTTCCGCCCATCGTTTGCCGCGCGCCGAACCTTCTAAAAATCCTATATAGCGCTGTAAGTATTTACCAAACTCTAATTTTAGATTTAAATATATTTTGCTCTTACAATAATTTATTTGGTTGGTTTGCTGATTCTGGACTGAGTCCGAGGAGTTCGGGGGTCGGATGGATTGAGGACGGAGTTGATTTGGTTGATGTGGTTATTTGTTTGAGATATGTATGCCTTGATATTGCATGGTGTATTACACACGTTTTCATGTTTAAAAAGGGAAAAACCCGGTTTTCGTGTAGTTGCATGCATGTACTTTGTTTGTGAATGAAAACTGGGTTTGTGAGTGAGAAATGATTTATGATATATGTGAACGTTTGGTTTGAGTTAGGAGCGTGAGTAGGGATGGTGGTAAGCAGGGATGGTGGTATAGTCCCGCCTGTGATTCCCGCCTACGGTGTATGATGAGTAGGGATAGTGGTAAGCAGGGATGGTGGTATAGTCCCGCCTGTGATTCCCGCCTACGGTGATGAGTAGGGATGGTGGTAAGCAGGGATGGTGGTAGAGTCCCGCTTGCGATTCCCGCCTACAGTGCTTTGATGTTTTGGTTAATGGGTCATTTTCTAGGAAAATGGCGAGACTGGTTTTTGGGCCATTATCTGGGATAATGAAGAGGATATGAGTAAGGGAAATGCTTTTGGGCCAAATGGGATTTTGGCGTGCGTGAAAAAAAAATGTTGTTTTATGGGACATGTGCGTTGCATTATTTCATGTGTATTGTTTGAGTTATAATATATTTTTATCTAGTGGTGTTTGGATCTTACTTACCTGCAGTACCATTTTTGGTACCGTAGATTTTGATGCAGAGATCGAGGAGGAGGCTGAGCCCGAGGATGCGGCTCTGCCAGAGTATTGAGTTGGGGTTCATGCTTTGCATTTGGCTTTAAAACAATATTTGCACTTGTAATATTTTATTATGTATGATTGAACATCTTTGTATTTTATTCAAGAAAAAATTCTGGTACTTAGTTATATGTCTTTGCTATCCGTTGTGTATTTCTTCGTGCACATTTGTCGCTTGCACACACTTGGCACTCGTCGAAAGGATGGTGACCCGTGTTGTCACCGTCCGGACGTCTCGATTTCCCCGTGTCCGTGCATGGGGATTTGGGGGCGTCACAGGTGGTATCAGAGCAGTTCAGCTCTGGGTAAAACCACATGTCCCGTAGGTAGTACCAGAATGTTTTTTTTTTAAGTTGTGTTTTAAAATTTATTTTAAGTAAAATTGTTTTGACGTGTTTATTTATTTTGAATTTGTTTGAGCTTGTTTGCGTGTTTTATATATTTAGTTATGTTATTGCATGCAGGTTTCCTTTGTTTCTTGTTATGTGGTGTTGGTTTTGGTTTTTGTTTTTGTTTTCTAAAAGGGGGTCAAAGGTTGTGGTGGCAGGAGAAATGGTGAGACCAAAGAAATCTACTCAAGGGCCACGGGACAAGACACAGAGATATGATTCTATTGCCCAAGCTATACGGCAAATGACGGAATTTATGCAACAAAATTTTAGGCCTCAACAAGGAGGGCCTTGCCCACAACCAGGAGGTCCTTGGCCACAACAAGGAGGGCCTTGGCAACAAGGAGGGCCATGGCTACTACCTGGAGGGCCTAGTGGAGGGGTGCAAGCTGGGTGCACCTATGAGCGCTTTTTGGCGCATAGAACTCCACACCTCACTGGAGAAGAGGATCCACTTCAAGCTGGAAA
>QGSO01001439.1:0-27849 GCA_011037825.1 Carya cathayensis
AGTGCCGCGGGTACTGTAGCGTGAACAGTGCCGAGCTACAGTAACTTCTAAAACCCTAGTTTGTAAAATAATAACTTTCCAAATAAGCCCTTGGCCAAAATACAATGCCTTTCCAAAAACCCTAGTTCAATATAAATAAGACGTGTGGGCTGGACATCTCAAAAGCCCAATTATTCTAGATTAATTCCTATGACTAATAAAATAAGTCATTTTAATGAAATAAATAAGTCCATAGCCTTCAATAATAATAGGCCCAAGTCGTGTCTTCCATAGCTTAGATCAAGTGGATCAAAACTGGTTCTCCTTTTTTCAAGCCCATCCTGAGTGTTGAGCTCTTACTAGCTTCATCCCAATTGAATTGCACCAATTATTGCATTACTCCCTTGATCTTCGTGGCTCTTAATCGTGCAATTGATCCTTAAGACTTGGTCCGCCTTAGGGCCCATCATTCCCTCTCTCCTCAAAAGGATTCGACCTCGAATCTCCACCTGGATCAAACGGAAAAAGATCAGTAACATTAAAAATAGCAAATACATGATACTTACCTGGAAGATCCACTAGATATGAATTAGCATTAACTTTTTCAAGAATGAAAAAAGGTCTATCCAAGCAACTCCTGCCATCAACAAGACAAAACATCAGTGCTATAGGAGTAAGTGGATTAAAACCATTTGCAATTTCAACAGGAGAATAAAAAATTGTTGAATGCATGGTCCTATTACATGCAAACTCTAACAAGGGCAAACGATACTCTAACAATAGCTCTAACCATCTCCTTTGCCTCATGTTGAGATTCTTCTGAGAAAATAAATGCTTCAGACTCTTGTGATCGGTGTAGATCTCGCAAACTGCTCCATATAAAAAGTGTCGCCAAATCTTAAGGGCAAACACTATTGCGGCCAATTCCAAATCATGTGTCGGGTAATTCTTCTCGTGGTCTTTCAGTTGACGAGACGCATAAGCCACGACCCGTCCTCCTTGCATGAGAACACACCCCAAACCAAATTTAGATGCATCACTAAAAACAACAAACGGCTCAAGCGGTTTTGGAAGTGCTAAAACTGGCGCAGTTGTCAATCTGTTCTTCAATTCTTGGAAACTCCTCTCGCACTTGTCTGACCAAACAAACTCTGCATTCTTTCTAGTCAAAGCGGTGAGAGGACCGGATAATCGGGAAAATCCCTCCACGAATCTTCTATAGTATCCAGCAAGTCCCAAGAAACTTCGGATCTCGCGCACAGTTGAAGGACGCTGCCATGATAAAATAGCTTCCACCTTACTGGGATCAACTGCCACACCGTCCTGGGAAATTACATGCCCGAGAAATCTGACTTCTTCCAGCCAAAATTCACATTTGCTAAGCTTCGCGTACAACTGGTGCTCTCGTAACTTCCCAAGCACTAAGCGAAGGTGATAAGCATGCTCGTCAACATTCTGGGAATAAACTAAAATATCATCAATAAAAACCACTACGAAAGAATCCAGATAAGGTCGAAAAACCCGGTTCATCAGATCCATGAAAGCTGCAGGAGCGTTAGCCAACCCAAAAGGCATCACTTTGAACTCGTAATGCCCATATCTTGATCTAAAAGCAGTCTTGGGGACATCTCTATCTCTTATTCGCAGCTGATAATATCCCGATCTCAAGTCAATCTTCGAGAAGATAGCCGCTCCTTGAAGCTGATCAAATAAGTCGTCAATTCTTGGAAGAGGGTACTTATTCTTTATTGTCACTTTATTAAGCTCTCGATAATCAATACACATTCTAAGAGTGCCATCTTTCTTTTTAACAAATAAAACTGGTGCACCCCATGGCGAAGTACTTGGCTGGATAAACCCCTTGTCGACCAACTCTTGCAACTGGGCTTTCAACTCTTTCAACTCGGCTGGTGCCATACGGTAAGGGGCTTTATGCACAGGAGCCGCTCCAGATTCTAAATCGATGGTGAACTCTAACTCGCGGACTGGAGGTAACCCCGGCAAATCATCTACGAACACATCGGGAAATTCTCCTACCACTGGAAAATCTGCCAAGGACTTGTTCCCAATTGGCGTAGACGCCACTTGAACCAAAAAGGCATCCGCTCCACAAGCTATATCTTTCTTCGCTTGAATTGCCGATATAACCATCGGCTTCTTCTTTTAATTTACTCCCCATAAACTCTAAACAATCACCATCTGGGAGTTGAAAACTGATTACCCGACTTCTGCAATTTATACTTGCACAATACCGATATAACCAATCCATGCCGAGAATAATATCAAATCCCAACAACTTGAACACCACCAAGTCGGCATCAAGGGTCCTACCACCAAAATCCAAGGGACAACCCAACGCAACTTTAGAACAACAAACCATTTCACCATTTGGAAGACTCACCACTAACGATCCTGGTAGGGGTCCCGTAACCAAATTACATATCCGAGCGAACGTAGAAGACACAAATGATTGAGATGCACCCGAATCAAACAATGTGCAAGCATAAAAGTCATATAACCGAACTCTTCCTGAACCAAACACATATACCCACAAATCTGAAATAAAGAAACATCAAACCACACCAAAACATCAAATCCAAAAAAAAATTAATTAATTTAGAACCATACCTGTAATCACTCCAGCATCGTGGGTCGCTGGTGCCTCATCATCCACCTCTCCAGGGGTAACAGCATACACTCGGGCCTGTGCTACTTGCCTCTGATTAGCTCTTCCACCACGTCGACCTCCACGGCTTCCTTGAACTGTATTAGGACACTCACGGGCAAAGTGTCCCTGCTGGCCACAATTATAGCATCGAGCTCCACCCAAAGTGCACTCACCCGTATGAGCTCTATTACACCTCATGCAGACGGGCATCCGACCTCCTATACGCACTCCTGAGGCAGCTTGTGGTCGAGTTCCAGACCGCTGAACAATTTTCTGAGGCGATCCAGAGCTACTTCCTTCTCCAGTAAAACTCCGCCTTTTATGTCCCGGAGGGGAACCCATACTCAAATTATTCTCCCGCTCCACGAGGGTGGCCACATCCACTAAATCCTGAAAAGTGGATATCCGGTGGCTGACTACCAACCGGCGTATATCGGGGCGTAGACCCTCCTGGAAACGCTCAGCTTGCATCTCCTCTGTGGCGATGAGGTGGGGAGCAAATTTCCCAAGTTCTACAAACCTTCGGGAGTACTGTTCCACGGTCATGCTCCCTTGGACCAAGTGTGAGAACTCTCTTGCTTTTTGCCGCCTTACAGAAGCGGGAAAGAAGCGGTTATTAAATTCCTTCTTGAAGCGCTGCCAAGTCACCGCGGCAAAAGATCCCAATTCTGACTCCAGCATTATTCTTTTGGTATCCCACCAATCAAAAGCAGTGCCTTGTAACAGATAGCTGGCGTAGAGAACTTGTTGCGCCTCAGTGCAACCACATACCTCAAAAGTCCTCTCCAAGTCCTTGATCCACTTTCCAGCTTGTAGTGGATCCTCGTCTCCAGTGAAGTGGGGAGTCCTATGCGCCAGAAAGCGCTCATACGTGCACCCCGCTTGCACTCCTCCACTGGACCCTCCTGGTAGTAGCCATGGCCCTCCTTGTTGCCAAGGCCCTCCTTGTTGCCAAGCCCCTCCTTGCTGCCAAGGTCCTCCTTGTTGCGGCCAAGGACCTCCAGGTTGTGGGCAAGGCACTCCTTGCTGAGGCCTAAAATTTTGCTGCATAAATTCCGTCATTTGCCGTATAGCTTGGGCAATGGAGTCATCTCTCTGAGTATCGTCCCGTGGCCCTTGTGTAGATTTCCTCGGTCTCACCATTTTTCCTGCCACCACAACCTTTGACCCCCTTTTTAAGAAAACGAATAAAACCAATAACATAAAACCAAACCAAAACCAATCCACATCACAAGAAACAAAAGAAACCAGCATATAATAACATAACTAATTAAGCAAATACAAGCAAACTAGCTCAAATAAATTTCAAACAATTAAAATACGTCGAAAAGCAACTATACTTAAAATAAATTTTTAAAACACAACTTAAAAAAAACATTCTGGTACCTCTCCTATGGGACATGTGGTTTTACCCAGAGCCAAACCGCTCTGATACCACCTGTGACGCCCCCAAATCCCCACGTACCCACACGGGGAATTCGAGACGTCCGGATGGTGACAACCCGGGTCACCATCCTATCGACGAGTGCTAAGTGTGTGCAAGCGGCACGTGTGCACAAGGAAATACGCAGCGGATAGCAAAGTCATAAAATTAAGTACCAGAATTTTTTCTTAAATAAAATACAAAGCGGTTCAAAGGTACATAATAAAATATTACAAGACATAAATATTGTTTCAAAACCAAATACAAAGCATAAACTTCAACTCAGAACTCCGGCGGAGCCGCATCCTCGGGCTCAGCCTCCTCCTCCTCCTCGAACTCTGCACCAAAATCTACGGTACCAAAAATGGTGCCGCAGGTAAGTAAAATCCAAACACCACTAGATAAAAGCATATTAAACTCAAACAATATGCATGAATAAATGCCAATGCATAAAACTCGCAAACCATGTTTTTCCACACACGCCAAAAACCCATTTGGCTTAAAAACATAACCTTTAAACAAACCTCGCCGTTATCCCCGATAACGGCCCACACACACACCGTTTAAAACCAAGCCTCGCCATTATCCCAGATAATGGCCCAAACCACCATTTTCCCAGAAAATGGCCCGTATCCGAAAAACCATAAAAACCAACCGATTATGCATGCACCATGATCTCCCCTAGGGATCATCCGCACACTCTGGCTCTGTGCCACACCGCAGGTAACGTCTACGCGTGTGACACCTACACGAGTGATGCCCAGACTCGCGCCTCCATCTCGCGCGTACCTGGCCAGGCCATCCTCTAGTCCCCGCCACTAAAAGGACCACGGAGTCGACACGACAGCGTTACCGTATCGTGCGATCCGGTCGTCGCCCAGCGACAACCCAGGGGATGTCACTCAGTATTATCCACTCCCGAGTGACCAGAGGAGCTCCACCGAGATAATAACCCATCCCGGCTTGGGCTCGTGACACGCACGCACCCAAAAATCCTTTTACGCCAATAAAACATGATTTTCTCAATTTAAATAAAATGCACGTGCATGCATCATGTAAATGCCAATTTCAATGCTCGACAAATAAAATCAACCATAGCACAACAATTCAAACAACTCCGTCCTCCATCCACCCGACCCCCGAACTCCTCGGACTCAGTCCGGAATCAGCGAACCAACCAATTAAATTATTGAAAGAGTAAAATACATTTAAATCTAAAAGTAGAGTTTGGAAAATACTTACAGCGCTATATAGGATTTTTAGAAGGTTCGGCGCGAAGCGAACGGCGAAGCGAAAGCAACGTAACAGTGCAAATGCACTGTTCCCGTGGGTCGCAAAATACCCACTTTTGACCGGGGACAAACCAAGACACCAAATTGATAGGGAATGGTCTAGGGATGTTTATGAAGCTAGTGGAAGTGAGTTTTGGCCGTGGGTGGCGGCGAAAACGCCGGTAGAAGCGGAAAAAGGGCAAATCGGAGTTGAGCTCGTGGGAGCCGCTCCGGTGACCTTTTGAGGCCGGGGATGGGTGGGTTAGGACGGCAAGGAGTCGGTGATGAAGTGGTGAAGAGGTGGTGGCCGGAGGTGGAGCGACGGCGGCGGATCGAGCCAAAAGCCGTGCGGCTTGTTGGGTGTTTTCCGGCCAAACGGCCGGCCGGTTGGGGCTGGGAATCGGAGGGGATGATCACCGGCCGGAGGGGAGTCGACCGGTAGGGGCGGTGTCGGCCACGGCGCCGGCGAACGGCGGGCCTGGGTGGTGAAGGCTTTCCGGCGTGGGTGAGGAGAGAGAGAGAAAGAGAGACGCGGGGAGAGAGAGAGAGCCGAACGGGAGAGGAAGAAAAAAAGGGAAAAAAGAAAAAAGAGAAAAAAGAAAAAGAAGAGGAGAAGAAAAGAAAAAGAAAAAGATGAAGGAAATTAATGAGGTCCAGTCCTCACATCGGAAGTCTAACGACTGATCCGCTGAAAACGATATAAAAACATAAAATCGACTAAAATAAATTAAACACTACATCAAATAAATAAATAAACACCAAGAAAATATTTTAAACACATCGATAAGCTAAAATAAAATACATAACTAGTAAAAACCAACTATTTAAATTTTTAAAACCAAAAACAAGCCAAAATAAATTAAATCACAATTTAAAGCCAACCGCCAATAAAATCCATTTAAAACTCGATAATTTAAAATAAAAGCACTATAAAATATTTAATTAAATTAAAATATTCCTTCAGTGAAAATACACATAAAAGCGGGTCATCACAGCCGTGGTGTTACAAGTGCTCATAATATGACAATTGAGTTCAGAAGTGAAAATCTTAAGGACTGGAGTGTTGCTCTTCCAGCTGTTGTGCAGTTCCTCGTGTTTCGCACTCTATTCTCATAGAACGCGACGATCGAGGTAAGTTAGCCTCTAACTTACTATCAGTTTATTGTGTATGTGTGATGGGTAAGGGAACTACAATTTATGTATGTATGTTATCGTATATGCCATGTCATGCTATGTCATTACATGTTTATCTGTTACGTATGATTTAATCTCTCATGAATATTTATTTGTTACACAATCTTTTCTGTCATACAATGCTGTATGTTATAAGTATACCATATTAAGTATGCCATATGATACATGTATGCCATGAAATGTTTATGATTAAATCATATTGTGCCATTTACAAGTATACGCCATGTTAGAAAAGTACATGATATTAAATAATATCTCATGCATTAAGAAAGATAAGACATGTTATGTTACTTATAATACGTGGGGCCACAACAACTGTGGAGTACGTATTATATTTTATGTTACTTATAATACGTGGGGCCACAACAACTGTGGAGTACGTATTATATTTTATGTTACTTATAATACGTGGGGCCACAACAACTGTGGAGTACGTATTATATTTTATGTTACTTATAATACGTGGGGCCACAACAACTGTGGAGTACGTATTATATTTTATGTTACTTATAATACGTGGGGCCACAACAACTGTGGAGTACGTATTATATTTTATGTTACTTATAATGCGTGGGGCCACAACAACTGTGGAGTACGTATTATATTTTATGTTACTTATAATGCGTGGGGCCACAACAACTGTGGAGTACGTATTATATTTTATGTTACTTATAATGCGTGGGGCCACAACAACTGTGGAGTACGTATTATATTTTATGTTACTTATAATGCGTGGGGCCACAACAACTGTGGAGTACGTATTATATTTATGTTACTTATAATGCGTGGGGCCACAACAACTGTGGAGTACGTATTATATTTATGTTACTTATAATGCGTGGGGCCACAACAACTGTGGAGTACGTATTATATTTTATGTTACTTATAATGCGTGGGGCCACAACAACTGTGGAGTACGTATTATATTTTATGTTACTTATAATCGTGGGGCCACAACAACTGTGGAGTACGTATTATATTTTATGTTACTTATAATGCGTGGGGCCACAACAACTGTGGAGTACGTATTATATTTTATGTTACTTATAATACGTGGGGCCACAACAACTGTGGAGTACGTATTATATTTTATGTTACTTATAATGTGGGGCCACAACAACTGTGGAGTACGTATTATATTTTATGTTACTTATAATACGTGGGGCCACAACAACTGTGGAGTACGTATTATATTTTATGTTACTTATAATGCGTGGGGCCACAACAACTGTGGAGTACGTATTATATTTTATGTTACTTATAATGCGTGGGGCCACAACAACTGTGGAGTACGTATTATATTTTATGTTACATGAAGTATGGGGCCACAACAACTGTGGAGCATACACTACGTGAGACACAGCAATTGTGACACGTAGAATACGTGGGGCCACAACAACTGTGGAGTACGTATTATGTTTTATGTTATTGAATACGTGGGGCCACAACAACTGTGGAGTACGTATTAAGCACGTTATTAATCAAGACAATTGAATAATATTTCCAAGTTTATGTTAAGTCCAGTTTCAGATCAAATACATGATAAGTCAAGTTTTAGATCAAGTCCATGTTATGTTATCTCACGGTGTTATGCATGTTATGTTCAAGTTTATGTTATTTTCAAGTTCTTATTTATGTTATGCATGTTTACGTTCATGCTATATTTCAAGTCCATGTTATGTTTCACGTTCATGTTATGTTGTTTGTTCATGTTATGTTTTAAGCTTAAGTTCATGCCATGTTAAGTCAAGTTCATTCACGTTTAGGTTCTGGTTAAGTCATGCTATATGTCAAGTTATGCTATGCTTATGTACGACTATACTTATGCATTTATGCTTTTACTGCCATGCATGCATCTTTAACCTGTGTGTGAGTTTTATGTTAACTTACTGAGATTTGTAATCAAATCTCACTGTGGTAGTCCCAACTACCATTCCCCCCGAATGGTAGATCTTGTTACAGGACCCAAAGGAGAATTGGAATCTGACCAACTGAATACGGTCGACTAGGCCACGGTGCGATGTTGATGATGGTATAGTATTTAACTTAGGTTAATACTTGTACTTTTGGAGTTGTATCTCAAGTATTCTTTTGATCACAACCATTTTGAGACTAGTGTGAGTGATCACGGCTTTTTAGTATGCCTTTATGTATGAATTATGTTTCAAGTATTTGGGATATATTTAGTTTGGTGCATAGTATTGCTAAAGAAAAAGATCCGCTGCGAATATTGCATAATGTTNATTATCCACTGCGAATATTGCATAATGCTAGATGCATGTTAGGAACATTGCATCTTATATGTCATGAATGGGGGCAGGTAACCTTGTGTTGCATGTCTCGACGCTTCAAATGTCCGTTCAATCCCAAGCGGAATTTGGGGGCGTCACACACATCACTAATAGTGGCTAGCAGTGGCTGAGCTGGGAGGAGAAGAGCAAGCTTAGCTAGGGTGATGTGAACCCCAATCGACTCGCTTTGAGACCCAACAACAATATTGGAAAAACAATCCAGGAAAGCCAAACTCAAGTCTACGGATGGAGAATTTAGACCCGTTGAGAACTCGTTTCAAGAATCTAGATTATATTAAAATCTAGACCCGTTGAAATCCCGTCTCAAGAACCCAAATTACAAAGAGGATCGCCACAAAGGTTGTGATTTACCTTTGATGAGTTCAAGAGTTCAATTAAGAAAAAGAGGAGAAAACTCACTCACAATTAAAATTCAGAATAATAGTCTAAACCTTGGAGGGGCTGGTTACATCCTTTAAATACCCTCCCCAAAACATAATAAATCCCTAGACTAAAATTTGAGACCCTACTCTCAAAAATGCCCTGCAGTAAACAGTAGCCGCGCGGTACTGTAGTTCAAATAAAATAATATCTTTCCAAATAAGCCCTTGGCCAAAATACAAGGCCTTCCCAAAAACCCTAGTTCATAAGAAATAAGTCATGTGGGCTAAGCATCCTCAAGCCCACTTATTATAAACTAATAGTAAAAATCCTTTTAAACAAATTGAAAGCCTTAATATCTAAAGGCCCCATTTCTAAGTCAAGTCTTCCACAGCTTGGATCAAGTGGATCAAACCTGGTTCTTCTTCTTTTAAGCCCATCTTGAGTGTTGAGCTCTTGCTAGCTTCTGCCCAAGTGGCTTGTACTAATCCTTGCATTGCTTCCTTGATCTTCTTAGCTCTTGATCTTGTAATTGGCCCAGCTGGAACTTGCAAAGGATCTTTAAGAGCAGGCCCACCTTGGTTGTCATCATTCCCCCTCTCCTCAAAAGGATTCGACCTCGAATCTCCACTTGGATCAAAGGGAAATAGATCAGTAACATTGAAAATAGCAAGCACATGATACTTACCTGGAAGATCCACTAGATATGAAGTATCATTAATTTTATCAAGAACTTGGAAATGTCCATCCAAGCTACGTCTGTCATCAACAGGTAAGGGCATTAAATCAAAAGGAATAAATGGATTAAAACCATATGCAATTTCAAGATAAGAATAAAAAATGGTTGTATGCATGGTCCTGTTACATGCAAACTCTAACAAGGGCAGACGATACTCCCACAAACGTTCATGTAACAAGTTAATGAAAGGCAAATAATACTCCCACAAACGTTCATGCAACAAGTCAATGAAAGGCAAATAATACTCCCATAAACGGTCATGCAACAAATCAATGAAAGACAAATAATACTCCCATAAACGTTCATTAATCACATCTAAAGTCTTCCTCACACCAAAATGATAATTGTGATTATATGCAATCTTAATGAGTGGCAAATAATATTTCCACAAACGTTCATACAACCAGTTAATGAATGGAAAATGATACTGCAACAAATGTTCATACCACACATCAATAAATGGCAAATGATATATGCCCAAAGGTGTTCATGCAATACGCCTAAACTCTTCTTTACACCAAAGTGACTGCTTAAACTATATGTAGACTCAGTGAATGGGAAACAATACTCCCACCAATGTTCATGCAATATGGCTAAAATATTCTTTATACCAAAGTGACCACTCCAACTATATCCAAACTTAATGAATGGCAAGTAGTACTCCCACCAATGGTCATGCAACACGTCTAAAGTCCTCTTCATATCAAAATGTCTCAACAAACCACATCCATGCACAAGTAACTTATGCATAAGACTAGTAGGCACACAAAGTCTTTTCTCGCTAAATAAGTACCAATCTAGTCTATAGAACTTACCAAACGATGTTTTCTCACATACTCTATACACACTAGCCAAGTCATCATCATTAACATACAATTTCTTATCATATTCAAGTCTCAATAATTTTGTATCTAAAATGACAACAATGACATACCTTCTTGCTAAAGCATCAAACACAAAATTTTTCTTACCATGTGTGTACTGAATTACATGAGGAAAGGTCTCAATGAATTGAACCCACTTGGCATGCATTCTATCCAACTTAACTTGTCCCTTCAAGTGCGTCAAGGACGTATGCTCTTCAAATAAAGGTCGGCTAGGGATTGTTGCACCTGGCACAAGATCAATATATTGTTCTATCTCTCTAATAGGTGGCAATCCACTAAACATACCGCTAGGAATCATGACCTCAAATCCCTGCAACAAAGAGATAACAACACTAGGTAAAGATTTGTTAAGTCCGTTAGTATTAAAATTTGCCTTAGCATAAAAACTTACTTCTCTTTTTGTTTTTCTCTCACTTTCTTCACTCTTGCTTTTCTTTTCACCCTCTTTTTTTCTTGAGGTTTCAACCTCACTTTCATTTCTTTTCTCTCTCATATTTCTCTCTCTCTCATTTTTGGTGTCACTATTTTTTTCTTCCTCAATCTCATTCCCACTCTTTCTTTTTTGCCCAACCTCAGTTTCACTCTCTGTTTTTTTAGCAATCTCAGTTTCTCTCTTTCTTTGTTGATCAACCTCAGTTTCACTTTTTCTTTTCTGATCAATCTCACTTTCTCTCATTTCATTGTGATCAACCTCACTTTCACTCTTTCTTTTTTGATCAATCTCACTTTCTCTCTTTCTTTTTTGATCAACCTCACTTTTCAACTTCAGTTGTTCCTCATGGACCTGTGTTGGAGTTAAAGGAGCAAGTTTGATTATTTTTCCATCATTTACAAAGCTATATATGTTCTTGACCCCATCATGGATCACCCTTCTATCATACTGCCACGGCCTCCCCAACAAAATATGACCACAATGCATAGGCACTACATCACAAAGGACCTCACATCCTTGTACTTCCTAATTGAAAAATAAACTAACACTTATTTATTTACCCTAACCTCTCCACAATCATTCAACCACTGCAACTTGTATGGTCTAGGGTGTTTCAAGGTAGGTAAATTCAGTTTCTCAACTAAAGTAGTGCTAGCCACATTAATACAACTTCCTCCATCAATGATCATACTACATACCTTGTACTACATACCTTGTTGTTGATGTGGCATCTAGTATGAAAAATGTTCTCTCTTTACTGCTCTATATCATCCATCTTAAATTCTGTATTGGGAGCATGCCTAACAATAAGAGACTCGCCATACTCTTCATTCTTATCGTAGCTATTCTTAATACTAGGCTCACGTCTCCTCCTATCTCTCCCACTCTGCAAATCTCTAATCAATGCACCTTGTTGTTCCATCTTATCCCTCACTGTCCCCAACTCAAATTTAACCTTTCAAACTTTTGTTGCATGGACTGCAACAAAAAGAATGAATTGTCTGCCACCCCCATCGATGTTAAGTCCCTATTATGAGACATAGTACATGCTGCACAAAAAAAAAATGTAAGTGGAAAAAAGGCCTCACACGCTCCCTTACATGTTTACACTCGAATAATGGCACTCCACTCGTGTATCACACTCTTAATTGGCTTTTTTCCAATAATGATCTCACACTCTCTTGCCTTTTACCTCAAGAGTTTTTCCCACTCAAGCTCTTTAAGAACTAATTGAACTCAATCAAGACAATACAACCTTATTTTATTCCAACTAGTAATTAGGTCCAAGAAATAAGAACAAGAGAAAACACGAAAGGAATAAAATGACCTGAGACTCAAGGAATTTATNACCCACTTGGCATGCATTCTATCCAACTTAACTTGTCCCTTCAAGTGCATCAAGGACGTATGCTCTTCAAATAAAGGTCGGCTAAGGATTGTTGCACCTGGCACAAGATCAATATATTGCTCTATCTCTCTAATAGGTGGCAATCCACTAAACATACCGCTAGGAATCATGACCTCATATCCTTGCAACAAAGAGATAACAACACTAGGTAAAGATTTGTTAAGTCCGTTAGTATTAAAATTTGCCTTAGCATAAAAACTCACTTCTCTTTTTGTTTTTCTCTCACTTTTTTCACTCTTGCTTTTCTTTTCACCCTCTTTTTTTCCTGAGGTTTCAACCTCACTGTCATTTCTTTTCTCTCTCATATTTCTCTCTCTCTCATTTTTGGTCTCACTATTTTTTTCTTCCTCAATCTCATTCCCACTCTTTCTTTTTTGCCCAACCTCAGTTTCACTCTCTATTTTTTTAGCAATCTCAGTTTCTCTCTTTCTTTGTTGATCAACCTCAGTTTCACTTTTTCTTTTCTGATCAATCTCACTTTCTCTCATTCCATTGTGATCAACCTCACTTTCACTCTTTCTTTTTTGATCAATCTCACTTTTTCTCTTTCTTTTTTGATCAACCTCACTTTTCAACTTCAGTTGTTCCTCATGGATCTGTGTTGGAGTTAAAGGAGCAAGTTTGATTATTTTTCCATCATTTACAAAGCTATATATGTTCTTGACCCCATCATGGATCACCCTTCTATCATACTGCCACGACCTCCCCAACAAAATATGACCACAATACATAGGCACTACATCACAAAGGACCTCATCCTTGTACTTCCTAATTGAAAAAGAAACTAACACTTACTTATTTACCCTAACCTCTCTACAATCATTCAACCACTGCAACTTGTATAGTCTAGGGTGTTTCAAGGTAGGTAAATTCAGTTTCTCAACTAAAGTAGTGCTAGCCACATTAATACAACTTCCTCCATCAATGATCATACTACATACCTTGTACTACATACCTTGTTGTTGATGTGGCATCTAGTATGAAAAATGTTCTCTCTTTGCTGCTCTATATCATCCATCTTAAATTCTGTATTGGGAGCATGCCTAACAATAAGAGACTCGCCATACTCTTCATTCTTATCGTAGCTATTCTTAATACTAGGCTCACGTCTCCTCCTATCTCTCCCACGCAAATCTCTAATCAATGCACCTTGTTGTTCCATCTTATCCCTCACTGTCCCCAACTCAAATTTAACCTTTCAAACTTTTGTTGCATGGACTGCAACAAAAAGAATGAATTGTCTGCCACCCCCATCGATGTTAAGTCCCTATTATGAGACATAGTACATGCTGCACAAAAAAAAAATGTAAGTGGAAAAAAGGCCTCACACGCTCCCTTACGTGTTTACACTCGAATAATGGCACTCCACTCGTGTATCACACTCTTAATTGGCTTTTTTCCAATAATGATCTCACACTCTCTTGCCTTTTACCTCAAGAGTTTTTCCCACTCAAGCTCTTTAAGAACTAATTGAACTCAATCAAGACAATACAACCTTATTTTATTCCAACTAGTAATTAGGTCCAAGAAATAAGAACAAGAGAAAACACGAAAGGAATAAAATGACCTGAGACTCAAGGAATTTATACACTGGAAAGAGTAATTACGAAACAAGGTACCAACTAGAAAGATGTATTCAGCCCGTTTGAAGATAAGGCTTAATAAATGAAAAAGCACTCAATTTCATATGGCAAAGTATTTCATACCCAAAATCATTCTCTCATTTTTATTTTTTTTTTGAATTTTTTTTTTCGAATTTTCTTTTCTTTTCCTTTCCTTTCTTTTCTTTTCTTTTCTCTTCTTTTCATGGCATCATTTAAAACTTCAGTTCATGACATTGTTTAAAGCAATAAATATATATTTTTTTGTAAAGTAAATAATACGTGACAAGCTCAAACGCATCACACATGTACTTGGAATTTCTAAGCTAATAAAAGGGGAACACCTGATAGACATTCAATTTAACATTCATTCATTAAGGACTCTCGAAGCCAATCATTCATTCATCTAGCAAAACTAGTTTTAAGCAAAAAGTGACTTAGTCCCTACAGTTTATACAAAAAGGAAGTTAAACTATGAGGGGTTACCATCACCCCATCATAGAAATTACACTATTACCATTACCCCATCATAAAATTTATATCGTACCCGAAGGTACCTTGTCTAAAAGTTAACTCAAATAAACATTCCCACATGGGACACATCCTCAAAACAAATAAACCATAAACCATCACCAAAAGTACAAAACCAACAAGGGACTACTAAACATCGGCCCCTCCCCCTAGGTAGTGCCTAGCTCCTTAGCCTTTCCATCAATACCTGGATATTTAAAACATAAACACAAAGTGAGTCTAATACTCATTAAGCAGTACACCATGCTGTCAACTTACTAAGAATCTAATATTTTCTTTTGAAAACATGCATACATAAACATTTGCTGCTTTTGACGATGCTTTCATGCATAAACATTTTAAGAAATAAGTCATACTTTCACGCATAACTTTTAAGTAATACTTTATGCATAACATTTAAGAAACACTTCCATGCATAACGTTTAAACAATACTCTCATGCATAACATGATGTGAACCCCAATCGACTCGCTTTGAGACCCGACAACAATATTGGAAAAACAAACCCAATAAAGCCAAATTCCAGTCAATGGATGGAGAATGTAGAGCCGATGAGAAATTGTTTCAAGAACCTAGATTATATGAAAATCTAGACCCGTTGAAGAACCTACCTCAAGAACCCAGATTACAAAGGAGAAACGCCACAAAAGTTGTAATTTACCTTTGATAAGTTCAAACGTTCAATCAAGAACAAGAGGAGATAAACACAACTCACAATGAATAAAATTCATCAATTTCAATAATGTCTTTTATCTCAAATAAAGCTACAAGTGGTTTAAATAACAATGCTCAAAAACCCTAAGTGCCGCGGTACTGTAGCATGAACAGTTACACGCTACAGTAACTTCTAAAACCCTTAAAATAATAACTTTCCAAATATGCCCTTGGCCAAAATACAAGGCCTACCCAAAAACTCTAGTTCATTGAAATAAGACATGTGGGCTGGACATCTTCCAAGCCCAATTATTCTAGATTAATTCCTATGACTATTAAAATAAGCCCTTTTAATTAAATAAATAAGTCCATCGCCTTCAATAACAATAGGCCCAAGTCATGTCTTCCATAGCATATCACATGGATGAAAACTGGATCTTCTTCTCTCAAACCCATATTGAATATTGGGCTCTTGCTAGACTCGTCCTAAGTGGATTTGACCCATCCTTACATAGCTTCCTTGATCTTCTTTGTAACAGCCCGCTAGAAATTCAATGGTGGAATATCTATAGACTTTAGAAATCTCGTGAAAACCCCATAAGTTTTCACGAATTGATCAATCGCACATGTTTTAGTCTGTCAACATAATCAGTGTTATCACTTACTGTGGAGCCAGAAATGCAATTTTAATTGTTTGAGGTAGTTAGAAATGTCAGAATACGTTATAGTCTACACATCTAGACTCAGTTGAATATTTAGGATTTTATGCCGTAATAACTCATTTTCATAATTTCGAATGGAATGACTGTTCGAAACTGTGAATTTATTTATAAGGGCACTTCGGGGTTGAGATTCGGTAAACGGTTTTTACTGTAGGTTAATATGAATATTTAGAATTTTTTAGTACTAAGTTTATTTCACTTTTTTTGGAGTGAATAGTAACATCAATAAGCGTACTAAGTGCAGTGTTTTCAAAATCACAGTGTGGAATGTCCAAATTAGGTTAGAGAAGTTTTATTTGAAAACTTGGCAAGATCTTAGCCATACATAATGAATAGTATTAGACACTTGGCATAAAGTGGAACCATTAAATGGATTTGTGACTGAAATCAAGGTGTGAGATCATGCCACCTAAGCAAAACCCTTTTTCATCTGATCAACCATTTGAGCCATATCAAAGAGGGTTTCAACCCTAGTGAAACCCTGAATGGTTGGAATCCAATTGAAACCCCAAAAACTTGGTTGAAACCGAAACCCTAAACAGTTTCCCAAAACCCTAAAGTTGGCCTTCAAACCCTTTTTGATCCAATTTCTAGCATTGTGTTTAATCACTTGATTAAATCACTTCCACATGCTATTAATTTCTCAAATCCTTGTTATGACATTATTATCCAACCTTTTAAACCTTGAAAATTTGATTGGGCCAAGAAAAATTCGATTTGAGCTTGATAGCATCTCAAACCCTAACCAAACCCCCTTTAAACCCCAAATTGGAGCCCACTTGGTTAAGGCCCACCAAGGCCCATGAATTTGGCCACCTTGGCAAGGCTTCTAGGAGAAGTTTCCTCCCCCACATGGCAGACCATCCACTGCCCTTGACTGCACCCAATAGTGTCTTGATGAGATTGAGAAACCCACCCCATCAACCTCCATACCTTACAACTTCTGCAGAATGTCCTCTCCCTTCACTATTCTTCACTTTATGTCACATATCTACCTCCAATCAATGGTCTTTCAGGTCCATATCTTCCCCCTATAGAAGTCTTGAGTCGTTCAAGTCAAACTTACTTCCCTTTTATCACTTCTTCACCCCGTTCTTAGAGAGAAACCCAAAAGAGCTCTCTCAGGCAGATTTATGTGTGTTTTTGCATGGATATTTTTTACCCTTTGTAAGTATTTTCACACAATAATTCCTTCATAAAAATTGTTCCTCTTTAAGTATAGTTTCCATAGATATATTATTCGTATCATTCCATGGTCATTTGATCGGTAAAAAGTACTTTTAACCATGGAAAGGTCATTCTGGGCGTGAATCTAGAGAGTATGTTATGTTTTGGAGTTTTTGACCAAGCTAATGGACATATCTTGGTCCGAAAATTTTATGGAGTGTTTTTAGCATGTGTTTAAGAGTGTTCATTGAGGTTTTGTTACATGACTACAGCTTTTGATGATAGATCTTCTTAGATCTAGAAACTTGGAAACTGGAAGTGGCAAAACAATTTTTATTTGGAGAAAGTTTGAATATTTCGAGGTCTGATCTTACTCTAAAGGCTTTGATATTTTTATATGATGATCCTAAGTCTCTTATTTTCATGTTAGGATATTATTTTGAAGATATTTGGTATTAGTTTCAAAGATATGATTTTTCTATGCAAGAGGATTTTGGTTAGGCCTAAGATTTGATGTTTTTGGATTAGATCTATGTTTTATTGATTTTTAGCCATGTGATTTTAAGTTTGATGGTTGGATCCTATTTAAGACACATTCTTAAACCATGTGATGCTTTATTTCGAAGATCTCACCTTCTTCAGCCATTGATCAAGAGATTTATCAAAACTAGTTTAGGAAAAAGTTTCTGTTTTTGGACTAAGTGTAAAACCAAAAACTCCAAGTATCATTTTGTGATTTTGGTGACTTTAGTTTGATGATTTAAAGCATGGTTGATCTTAGGATGATGTTATGAATATGTTAGAAGTAAGATTTGATTTTTGGAATTCTTGGGCATGTTTTGATTTAGGGTCAAAGCTTGTGATTAAATGTTTGGATCTTTTTACAAAACTTTTGGCATTGATTATAAGCTTTTTCTAAATGGATGTTTTAAGTATGGTTTTAAACTTAGGATAAGAAAATGTTTGTTGCAACAAAAATAAAGAGAAATGGCCTATGGATGTTTCGGCCAGTGTGTTTTCTATAGTTATGATTTGTTTGAAATTTTTCTAAATTGATATTTGAGTTTAGGACAAAATTTGGACAAGGAATGTAAATTTTGAAAATTTTTAGAGTTAGGATGTGAAATCCTTAAGTTAGGGGTAAAATGGTCATTTTTCCAAATGTAGAGGGTAAAATGGTCATTTTACTCTAAGTTAGCTCGTTTTCATGTTTCTAATTGTTAGTAATTAAATTTTTAGCTTTTAAAATACATTCTTACAATTCCTCGTGTTTCGCGCTTTATTCTCGTAGAACGTGACAATTGAGGTAAGTTAGCTTCTAACTTACTATCAATTTATTGTGTATGTATGATGGGTAAGGGAACTACAATTTATGTATGTATGTTATCATATATGCCATGCCCTGCCACGTCATTACATGTTTATATGTTATGCATGATTTATTCTTTCACGAATATCTATCTATTACACAAACTATTCTGTGTAACAGCCCGCAAGAAATTCAATGGTGGCAACTTCAAAACTCATGCTTAAACCAAAATTTTACAACAACATCTTCCAATCCTAAGTTTAAAACCATACTTAAAACATCCATTTAGAAAAAGCTATAATCAACGCCAAATATTTTGTAAAAAGATCCAAACATTGAATCACAAGCTTTGTACCTAAATCAAAACATCTCCAAGAATTCCAAAAAATCAAATCTTACTTCTAACATATTCATAACATCATCCTAAGATAAACCATGCTTTAAATCATCAAACTAAAGTCACCAAATCACAAAAATAACACTTGAGTTTTTGGTTTTACACTTAGTCCAAAAACAGAAACTTTTTCTTAACTAGCTTTGATAAATCTCTTGATCAATGGCTTAAGAAGGTGAGATCTTTGAAATAAAGCATCACATGGTTTAAAAACTGTTCTAAATAATCCAACCATCAAACTTAAAATCACTGGCTAAAACCACAATAAAACATGGATCTAATCCAAAAACATCAAATCTTAGGCCTAACCGAAATCTCTTGCATAGAAAAATCATATCTTTGAAACTAATACTAAATATCTCTCAAAATAACATCCTAACATGAAAATAAGAGACTTAGGATCATCATATAAAAATATCAAAGCCTTTAGAGTAAGATCAAACCTCGAAATATTCAAACTTTACTCCAAATAAAAACTGTTTTGCCACTTCCAGTTTTCATAGTTTCTAGATCTAAGAAAATCTATCATCAAAAGCTTTATGTCATGCAACAAAACCTCAATGAAAACTCTTAAACACATGCTAAAACACTCCATAAAATTTTCGGACCAAGATATGTCCATTAGCTTGGTCAAAAACTCCAAAACATAACACTACTCTCCAGATTACTGCCCAGAATGACCTTTCCATGGTTAAAAATACTTTTGACAGACCAAATGACCATGGAATGATACGAAAAATACTATCTATGGAAACTAGTACTCAAAGAGGGAACAACTTTTATGAAGGAGTTATCGTGTGAAAATACTTACAAAGGGTTGAAAATACTCCACTGCAAAAAGACCCAGAAATCTGCCTGAGAGAGCTCTTTTGGGTTTCTCTCTAAGAACGGGGTGAAGAATGATTAAAGTGGAAGTAAGTGTTGCTTGCAACGACTCAAGACTTCTATAGGGGAAATTGGACCTGAATGACATTGATGGAGGTTAGACATGTGACATAATAGTGAGAATAGTGGGGGCAAAGGACACTTCTCAAAGCTATGTAAGATGGGACGGTTGATGGGGTGGGTTTCCAATTACATGCAAGGCAACTATTGGTGCAGTAGGGCATGGATGGTCTGCCATGTGGGGGAGGAAATTCTCCAAGAAGCCTATGCCAAGGTGGCCAAAATTCGTGGGCTTTGGTGGGCCTCAACCAAGTGGGCTTCAATTTGGGGTTTAAAGGGGGTTTGGTTAGGGTTTGAGATGCTATCAAGCCCAAATCCAATTTTTCTTGGCCCAATCAAATTTCTAAGGTTTAAAAGGTTGGATAATGATGTCATAATCAGGATTTGAGAAATTAATAGCATGTGAAGTGATTTAATCAAGTGATTAAACACAATGCTAGAAATTGGATCAAAAAGGGTTTGAATGCCAACTTTAGGGTTTGGGGAAACCGTTTAGGGTTTCGGTTTCAACCAAGTTTTTGGGGTTTCAATTGGATTCCAACCATTAGGGTTTTCACTAGGGTTGAAACCCTCTTCTTGAAGGCTCAAATGGTTGATCAGATGAAAAAAACTGGTTTTGCTTAGGTGGCATGATCTCACACACTTGATTTCTTCACAAATCCATCTTAATGGTTCTCTTTATGCCAAGTATCTAATACTATTCATTATGTATGGCTAAGATCTTGCCAAGTGTCCAAATAAAACTTCTCTAACCTAATTTGGACATTCCACACTGTGATTTTGAAACACACTGCACTTAGTACGCTTATTGAGTTACTATTCACTCCGAAAAAAGTGTACATAAAAATCAAATACTTTATAAGTAAACCGTTACGAATCAACCCCAGTGCCTAAATAAATTCAAGTCGAGTCCGAATGATAGTATTCCATAAATAAAAGATCTGTGGTAACTATAACGTATTCTGACACTTCTAACTACCTCAAACAAATAAAATCATGCATTTCTGGCTCCAAGTGAGTGATAAACTAATTATGTTGACAACTAGAACTTATGTCGATTGCCAATTCGTAAAAACTTATGGGGTTTTCACGAGATTTCTAATAGTCTATAGAAATTCCACCATTGAATTTCTTAGCGGGCTGTTACATCCTCCCCTCCTAAAAAAAAGATTTCGTCCTCGAAATCGGCGCAAGTACAAACGTAAAGCACGCTTAAAACACTGTAGATAGTTTGAAAAAAAAAAGAACCGTCCGTGACCCGACAAGTGCTGCAAAGTCTCGGGGCCTACTCTATGAATTTAATACAGCTGGAGATTTGAACAAACGCCTGATGTTGATGACAACCGTGATTGAAGGCTTTGAGTTTCTATAAAGAAACAGGATCATCTTCATCCATCGGAAAGAAAAAACATCGCTTCTTGACCTGCGTTTTGTTTTTCCATAACAAAATAATGGCTGGGCAAAACTCTTCCACTAATGTTCCAGACTTGAATCAGGAACCCTTGACGCATCAACCATCAATCTTCTCTCCTGAGGTCGTCAATACTACGATAGGAGCAGCGAACTGTTCTTCTAGTAGGACTGACTCTGAGATTATTACAGAATCATGGAAGCTCAGTAGTCAATATGCTGCCTCTGTTACGATCATGTCTCGGAGGTTACTGGCGAGGGTAAGTGAGATTGATCATCTTAACATCCAAATATCTGAGTTACAACAGAAGCTTGCTAATAAGGATAGAGAAAATAAAAGGCTACAGCAAGAAAACCAAGAGTTGAAGAAATTTGCAGATTGGTATGCTCATGATCTGCAACCACGAATAGAAGAGCTGGAACGAGAAAGGATTCAGATACAGGGTCAACATCGGCAGCTAACAGCAGAGGTTCATCGTTTTCTAGAGAAATAGGGACAAACTACTGTTAATCTAGCTGGCTTAGTAAGAAACTTTTGACAAAGCGTGTCCAGCAGATCTTGTATTTCTTTTGACTAAATAAGATTTGAAGAGATAATAGTTTGTCTTCTTCTTTATGTTATCTCTATAAAATCAGTCTTCAACTCAATCCAATATGCATCAAAACTTATTCTCATCTCTATAACTCCTCTGCATTCCTTCAACATTCTCGCCTTAAGTTTTCAATTCTTTTCTCCATGGCTCACTCTTCTAACATTTCTCTAGATCCAACCATGAGGTATTCAGCACCTCAACCTCCTGTCCTTTCTGCAGCTGCCATAGGTGCCATGCTGCAGCAAGAAAATACTAGTATGGCTAATAAGTCAGACTCCGATGCTGTCTACGACTTGGTGAGTCTTGGGACTCGCTACTCATCCTCTATTATTGCTTTTTCCCAGCGGGTACAAGCCAAAAACCATGAGGTTGAAAGGCTTAAAGAACAAATTGTTGTACTTCAACGAATTGTTCAAGAGTCTCACACCAGGGAAGGAATCCTTCGGCAGCAGAATAAACAGCTGAAAACTCTATTGGATTCTTCATTCCGCTTGCCAGCTCCCATGAATAGGGATGACATGATATTGTATGAAGAGAATGAGCGTCTCCAACATGAGGCTAAGAACCTCAAGTTTATGTAGAAGCATTTTTTTTTTTTTTTTTTTTAAAATCTCTCTATATTTATGAACTCTGGTTTATCCTTTAAGAGATATTCGTAACATGCTTCATACCTATTTCTCTTCTAATCATATATAATCTATCTTCTGGTAAAGGTTTTGTGAATATATCTGCTAACTGATCATGTGTTTGTGAACTCTAATACTATATCGCTTTTCTGCACATGATCTCGAAGAAATTCAAGCCTAATGAATACTAAAATCTCAAGCCTAGTATTTGGTGCATTTCCTAAGGACATGTGGATTTATAACCCAGAGACGTATTGCTCTGATACCACCTGTGACGCCCCCAAATTCCGCTTGGGATTGAACGGACATTTGAAGCGTCGAGACATGCAACACAAGGTTACCTGCCCCCGTTCATGACATATAAGATGCAATGTTCCTAACATGCATCTAGCATTATGCAATATTCGCAGCGGATAATTTTTTTTTTTTCTTTAGCAATACTATGCACCAAACTAAAAATATCCCAAATACTTGAAACATATTTCATACATAAAAACATACTAAAAAGCCGTGATTACTACACTAGTCCAAAATGGTTGTGATCAAAAGAATACTTGAGATACAACTCCAAAAGTACAAGTAGTAACCTAAGTTAAATACTATACCATCATCAACATCGCACCGTAGCCTAGATGACCGTATTCAGATGGTCAGATTCCAATTCTTCTTTGGGTCCTGTAACAAGATCTACCATTCGGGGGGAATGGTAGTTGGGACTACCACAGTGAGATTTGATTACAAATCTCAGTAAGTTAACATAAAACTCACACACAGGTTAAAGATGCATGCATGGCAGTAAAAGCATAAATGCATAAGTAAAGTCGTACATAAGCATAGCATAACTTGACATATAACATGACATAACCAGAACTTAAACGTGAACTGAACTTGACTTAACATGACATGAACTTGAGTTTAAAACATAACATGGACTTGAAATGTAGCATGAACGTAAACATGCATAACATAAATATGAACTTGAAAATAACATAAACTTGAACATATCATGACATAAACGTGAACTTGAGACATACTGTAAACGTGAACTTAACATGATGTGAACATGAACTTGGAACATAACTTGATCATGAACATAACATGTACGTGTACATAACAAAACATGAACTTGATCTGAAACTTGACTTATCATGCACTTGATCTGAAACTTGACTTAATACGTACTCCACAGTTGTTGTGGCCCCACGTATTCTACGTGTCACAATTGCTGTGTCTCACGTAGTGTATGCTCCACAGTTGTTGTGGCCCCATACTTCATGCTCCACAGTTGTTGTGGCCCCACGTATACACGTAACAGAAAATATAATACGTACTCCACAGTTGTTGTGGCCCCACGTATACACGTAACATAAAAATAATACGTACTCCACAGTTGTTGTGGCCCCACGTATACACGTAACATAAAAATATAATACGTACTCCACAGTTGTTGTGGCCCCACGTATTATACGTAACATAACATGTCTTATCTTTCTTAATGCATGAGATATTAATTAATATCATATACTTTTCTAACATGGCGTATACTTGTAAATGACACAATATGATTTAATCATAACATTTCATGGCATACTTAACATGGCATACTTATAACATACATCATTGTATGATAGAAAAGATTATGTAACAGATAATTATTCATGAGAGATTAAATCATGACTAAGCATATAAACATGTAATGACATGGCATGACATGGCATATATGATAACATACATACATAAATTGTAGTTCCCTTACCCATCATACATACACAATAAACTGATAGTAAGTTAGAAGGCTAACTTACCTCATTGTCACGTTCTACGAGAAAAAAAGGCGAAAGAGGAATCTGTAAGAATGGTCATTTTAAAAGTAAAAATTTAATTACTAACAATTAGAAACATGAAAACGAGTAATCTTAGAGTAAAATGTACTCATTTTACCCTCTACATGTGGAAAACGACCATTTTACCCCATAACTTAAGGATTTCACATCCTAACTCTAAAAAATTCCAAAATTTACATTCCTCTGTCAAATTTTGTCTCTAAACTCAAATATCAATAGAAAAATTTCAAAACAAATCATACACTATAGAAAACACACTGGCCGAAACATCCATAGGCCATTTCTCTTGATTTTTGTTGCAATCTCAACTTAAACTCATCTTAACAAAATTCCATCTCAATCCTAAGTTTAAAACCATACTTAAAACATCCATTTAGAAAAAGCTTAATAATCAACCCAAAGTTTTTGTAAAAAGATCAAACATTTGAATCACAAGCTTTGTCCTTAAATCAAAACATCCCAAGAATTCCAAAAAATCAAATCTTACTTCTAACATATTCATAACATCATCCTAAGATCAACCATGCTTTAAATCATCAAACTAAAGTCACCAAAATCACAAAAATAACCTTGAGTTTTTGTTTTACACTTAGTCCAAAAACAGAAACTTTTTCTTAACTAGCTTTGATAAATCTCTTGATCAATGGCTTAAGAAGGTGAGATCTTTGAAATAAAGTATCACATGGTTTAAAAACGTGTCTCTAAATAATATCCAACCATCAAAATTAAAATCACATGGCTAAAACCCAATAAAACATGGATCTAACCTAAAAACATCAAATCTTAGGCCTAACCGAAATTCTCTTGCATAGAAAAATCATATCTTTGAAACTAATACTAAATATCTCCAAAATAACATCCTAACATGAAAATAAGAGACTTAGGATCATCATATAAAAATATCAAAGCCTTTAGAGTAAGATCAAACCTCGAAATATTCAAACTTTATCCAAATAAAAACTGTTTTGCCACTTCCAGTTTTCATGTTTCTAGATCTAATAAAATCTATCATCAAAAGCTTTATTCATGCAACAAAACCTCAATGAAAACTCTTAAACACATTCTAAAAACACTCCATAAAATTTTCGGACCAAGATATGTCCATTAGCTTGGTCAAAAACTCCAAAACATAACATACTCTCCAGATTCACGCCCAGAATGACCTTTCCATGGTTAAAAATACTTTTGACCACCAAATGACCATGGAATGATACGAAAAATACATCTACGGAAACTAGACTCAAAGAGGAACAACTTTTATGAAGGAGTCATCGTGTGAAAATACTTACAAAGGGTCGAAAAACTCCACGCAAAAAGACCCAGAAATCTGCCCGAGAGAGCTCTTTTGGGTTTCTCTCTAAGAACGGGGTGAAGAAATGATTAAAGTGAAGTAAGTGTGTCTTGCACGACTCAAGACTTCTGTAGGGAGAATATTTGGACCTTAATGATCATTGAGTGGAGGTGTAGACATGTGACATAATGTAGAGGATAGTGGGGGGCAAAAGACAACTTACAAAGGCTATGAGACATGGGACTTGATGGGGTGGGTTCCTCCATATTAATGAGTGCAACTTGATGCAATGAATGGTCTGCCAAGTGGGGGAGGAAATTTCTCCAAGAAGCTATGCCAAGGTGGCCAAAATTCGTGGGCTTTAGTGGGCCTTAGTGGGCCTCAACCAAGTGGGCTTCAATTTGGGGTTTAAAGGGGGTTTGGTTAGGGTTTGAGATGCTATCAAGCCCAAATCCAATTTTTCTTGGCCCAATCAAATTTCTAAGGTTTAAAATGTTGGATAAAGATGTCATAATAGGAATTTGAGAAATTAATAGCATGTGAAAGTGATTTAATCAAGTGATTAAACACAATACTAGAAATTGGATCAAAAAGGGTTTGAATGCCAACTTTAGGGTTTGGGGAAACCGTTTAGGGTTTCGGTTTCAACCAAGTTTTTGGGGTTTCAAAAGGATTCCAACCATTTAGGGTTTTACTAGGGTTGAAACCCTCTTCATCTAACTCAATTTGGTTGATCAGATGAAAAAAAACTGTTTTGCTTAGGTGGCATGATCTCACACATTGATTTCCTTCACAAATCCATCTAATGGTTTCTCTTTGTGCCAAGTATCTAATACTATTCATTATGTGTGGTTAAGATCTTGCCAAGTGTCCAAATAAAACTTCTCTAACCTAATTTGGACATTTCACACTGTGATTTTGAAACCACTGCACTTAGTACGCTTATCGAGGTTACTATTCACTCCGAAAAAGTGCATAATAAACTTAGTACTGAAAAATCCTAAATATTCAACTGAGTCTAGTGGCGTAAACTATAACGTAATCTGACACTTCTAACTACCTCAAACAAATAAAATCACATTTCTGCACCATAGTGAGTGATAAAACTAATTATGTTGACATACTAGAACTTATGCGATTAGCCGATTCGTAAAAACTTATGGGGTTTTCACGAGATTTCTAATGTCTATAGAAATTCCACCATTGAATTTCTAGCGGGCTGTTACAAAGGTGGCCAAAATTCGTGGGCTTTAGTGGGCCTTAGTGGGCCTCAACCAAGTGGGCTTCAATTTGGGGTTTAAAGGGGGTTTGGTTAGGGTTTGAGATGCTATCAAGCCCAAATTCCAATTTTTCTTGGCCCAATCAAATTTCTAAGGTTTAAAATGTTGGATAAAGATGTCATAATAGGAATTTGAGAAATTAATAGCATGTGAAAGTGATTTAATCAAGTGATTAAACACAATACTAGAAATTGGATCAAAAAGGGTTTGAATGCCAACTTTAGGGTTTGGGGAAACCGTTTAGGGTTTCGGTTTCAACCAAGTTTTTGGGGTTTCAAAAGGATTCCAACCATTTAGGGTTTTACTAGGGTTGAAACCCTCTTCATCTAACTCAATTTGGTTGATCAGATGAAAAAAAACTGTTTTGCTTAGGTGGCATGATCTCACACATTGATTTCCTTCACAAATCCATCTAATGGTTTCTCTTTGTGCCAAGTATCTAATACTATTCATTATGTGTGGTTAAGATCTTGCCAAGTGTCAAATAAAACTTCTCTAACCTAATTTGGACATTTCACATTGTGATTTTGAAAACACTGCACTTAGTACGCTTATCGAGGTTACTATTCACTCCGAAAAAAAATGCAGAATAAACTTAGTACTGAAAAATCCTAAATATTCAACTGAGTCTAGTGGCGTAAACTATAATGTAATCTAACACTTCTAACTACCTCAAACAAATAAAATCGCATTTCTGGCACCATAATGAGTGATAATACTAACTATGTTGACAGACTAGAACTTATGCGATTAGCCGATTCGTAAAAACTTATGGGGTTTTCACGAGGTTTCTAATGTCTATAGAAATT
>QGSO01001441.1:0-16783 GCA_011037825.1 Carya cathayensis
CAATTTAAGTTGCAAAAGCTTGAGAATGTCACGTGTGGAGTGAAGCTTTGCACATGGTAAAGTTAAATCTCAAAAGACTTTTGGTTGTGTTGTCTTGTTAAACAGAATGTTGAGTGATTGGCTCTAAACTGAGTTTTATGGCTGCTGATTTACTGAACCAGAAAAATAGAAAAAAGAAAAGAATCCTACCCAGTTGATGGTTTTGGATGTACCAAAAAGAAAATATCTTGTAAAAGCTAATATTCTTCTTCAAGTACATTGTGGGAACAAAATTAATTTTCTTTGATCTCTTTTGTGACAGATGGATGAAACAGTGTAATAATCTGGTGTTAACTTGGTGAAGATATGTAATTATTGCATTCTTGGTTTCTCAACATGTATTAGTCATGTTTTTCATGATTGATGTCTGACTGGAACGGTTTGGGTATATTTTTCTCAAATGTTTGGTTTCCCCTATGACTCTTTTAATATCTGGAAGGAAAAATATGCACAATGGTGGTCTTATACGTACAACTGCAACTTTTGCCTTAATAGGCTATAAATCAAATACTGCATATAGTTATTATCATGACCTAAAACACATGACGTTGACCTTTGCATTGGTAGGAGAACAGATCAACTAAATGATAGAAATAAGTACTGATCACTCCAGGAAGCTAAATAATAATATATACAAGTTGTCTCAAATATACAAGTTTCGCATAAGTACCTTTTATAAAAAAGTGAACTCTACTATGAAAAATTCATTGTTTCTGGTTTATTGTTGGGATGAACTTATTTTTCTAGCTTATGAGATAATTGTTTCTAGTTTATTGTTTGTAGCTTCTATTTGGGTAAACTTATTTTGAGCATTAACATTCAAAATGGTTTTTTGTTGGAATGGGCAGGATAGATGCATGGTGTAGATGGTGGAGTTGCATCCAAAGGGTTGTCAGAGGACCCACTGAAGATGTTTCTAGGGATTTTGACTTTTGGTGATCAAAAGTGAAGAAGCACGAGGCCAGTTCAAAAGTGAAAATGGGTAGCTGCTGTGCTTAAATTATATTCCCAGAGTTTAAGTCCAATAGGAACTAATGTTTCACTCTTCTGGCAAATGTTTATGTATAGCTTCAGCACAGACATGTCTGGCTCATTCTAATTTGTAAAGATTCACTTATGCCAGTCAAACTAATTTGTTGTGATAATTATTAATGTTGGCTGGTTTAGCACATGAACTTGCTCTGTTTTAGATTCTGGAAAACCAAGTCCTGAATATAATGGCAATTTGCAGGTGTTCAGACTAATTGATTCTTTGTTTGGATACTTCCAATGACATTAGACTTGGACGGGTACAATTTACATACACAAGAGAGATCAAACCATGTGCACAAGCTTTTTCCATTCAAAAACCATCTAAATCATGAAGGAGCATTATTGACCTCCACTACTAACCTAAAAGTACAAACAACTAAAAATTCATAACTCAACAAGAAACCAAAACCCTCATCTGCCTTTAATCATACTCAGCAATGGATGAAGCTCAAATTACCTTGATATTCTATTGAAATTAACCACATGAGTGCATCTTTTCAAATTAACCACATGTTCATGAAATAAATGCCATCAAGTACAAGAACAGATTCCCATAACTTCGGGATCATTCCAGTTATACAAATATTATGGTTATCTAAATACATAACATGAATGGACATTTTGAGATTCAATCAAAATCTTTGCAAAAAGAGTAGTATCTTCAGTGAATCCTGTGTCATTCCAGCACCATAGTTAGAGTTGTAGCTGCCCATTGTATAGCCATAACCTGTAAATCAGGGGGTTATTTTTCAACTTCATTCAAAAACAACCATAAGAAATATAGTAGTCACAATCAATTAATTGATTTAAGTATTGGATAGAAAATAACGAGAAATCAATCCATGCTCCAGTGTTATATTGATTAAGTGGTCCCTTCTGCAATTTCAGTGAATCCTCTATAATTCTAGCACCATACTAAAACAAAATCTTTTCATTTCAGATTTGTAAATACCAATCATAAGATGACTAGCTAATTACAAGCACTGGAGTGCCAAATTACAAAGCTTATATTTTGGGCATTTAAAAATATATTAATGCTTAAGTTGATAAATGAATGATAGATAGCAGTTTACCATTTCCTACAATTTCCTATAATAAATGAATGATAGATTGCTGCTCCGTTAGGGGCATTTTATTTAACCAAGGGCAATTCACCGTGCGCTTACCATTTTGATGGATACAAATCAAAACCGGACTTTGCAAAACTACCACATGAAGATAAAATGCAAAACTGAAATTGATTATTCCTTCTCAAGTGCAGAATAAATGTATCTGAAAACATAATTCTCGTAAATCTACACATTGCAGTATATCTCAAACCATCATCAAGAATTTTAGAGAGGGAGAATCATTTAATTAAACGGTGTGAGCAATCGTATTAGTCCTTCAATCGTATTATTCATCGTGTAGATCCAGTGCATTGAAGGAATAAATGGTGGTATAAACCCTAGATTTTGAGATTGACTACAACATTCAATCTAGAGATCGACTACCTTCAGTAAATTAGGGGCAAAATTAAAAAGATTTCTATATATGAAAAATAGATCTCATCATGAAGAAGATTATTCATGAAAATATATGAAAATACATTACCCCTCCAACAGATCTCTGGACTTTGGTATGGTCTGGAGCGCCACCGTCACGGGACTGGAACAAAGGTTCGTGGGACTGAGATGGGAGAAATCGCATCGGGGGGACTGCGGTGCTTGCCAGTTAAGAGGATGAAGATGAAGGGAGGGGGGGAGATGGATTTATTTGGGAGAAATCACAGTGAGGGCGAATGAAGGGAGGGGGAAATCACAGAGAAATGAATGAAGAAGAAAAGGCAAAATCATGGAAGAAGAAGAAGAAGAAGAAATCGTAAATGATCCCACTAAAATGGAAGTCGAAATCATGCTTGGGTCAGAGGGGGGGAGAGCATGACGCGGGGGTGGGAGGAGAGGATGGATGAATTTTGAGTGAAACAAGAGCGAGGGAACGTGCAGCTGTGCAAGGAGAAAAATGGAAATTTACTTAATCACCACGTCATGTGTGCAGTGGATGTAGCCAAACAGTGGCTTCTGAGTAGATTTTTCCTNCGGGGGTGGGAGGAGAGGATGGATGAATTTTGAGTGAAACAAGAGCGAGGGAACGTGCAGCTGTGCAAGGAGAAAAATGGAAATTTACTTAATCACCACGTCATGTGTGCAGTGGATGTAGCCAAACAGTGGCTTCTGAGTAGATTTTTCCTTATTTGGGTGATAGGACATGGTGTCATTACCTCAAATATTTGGGTGACTTTTTCGCAGGTAGCAGCTTTATTGCTTGACTTTGCACACTTTTGAGCTTGCTTTAATCGGCATGGATACATCACTTTGCACACTTTTTTAAAAGCTTCCCAAAATGTTGACCAATATCAGAAGAATTAATCTACTTAGAAGCTACTATTTGGGTGCATCCATTGCACACATGATGTGGCATAGTAAAAATGACTAATTTATCCCTGCATGGTAAGTGTTGGGTATTGGATAAATTAGTCATTTTCACTATGCCACATCATGTGTGCAATGGATGCACCCAAATAGTGGCTTCTATATAGCATTGCTCATATCAGAAATTGGCACTGTTATAGAGTAAATCTTCGGTCCTTATGCTTCCACGATATTTAAGGGTGTAGGGCCCGCCATCGAGCATCCGATTAAAATGGCTGTGGACCTTGTGGTTTCCCTTGCCGCTCTGGTCCTTGTCGGCCAGATGTACTACAGTAGCTATGGCAGCACAAAAAAGTGGGTATGCCTCTTGGTGCCCAACGCCAGTTCCGTCTGAAGTACTCAGCTGCACGGTGGAGAAGCTTTGGGACGACGTCATGGCTGGACCTCAACCTGAACGTGGCCTTGCCTGGATCTGTTCTATAGGGACGTACGTAAGTTTTCTTGATTTTGGGAACCTCAACATAATACAACACCACCAAATAATCAAGAAAATGTTGTGCCAGTGAAAATAGTTTCTGTTTTATGCTTCAAGACACGAGAAAGATGCAGTTTGTATGTCTCTTGCACGGCTAGTTATATATATATATAGGAGTATAAAGGAAATTATGCGTTTGACGGCTAGCACTATGCCTTTGACGGCCTCGTTTTAGCCTGCAATAGTCAACATCGTGAGCCTCTTTGTCAAAATATAAGTCTTTAATATTAACTTCTATATATCCTCAATCGAGACTTTTCTAAAATTGTCTTATTACACCAACTAAACATAATTTTTTTTAATTATTATAAAAAGTGCCACACATTCGACTAATGAAACAAATTTTTCTTTCCATTGTTAGTACTTTCTCTCGTGTAAATATTTGTTATAACTAGAATTTGAAAAAAATGTCATGAGATGATTCAATTTTCTTTTTCTAGCCCTGTTTAGAGTTAGATGTACAACTAAGTTGAGTTTTTTTTTTATGAATATTAGTAAGTTGAAATGTTGAAGTAAGTTTTATGAAACCTACCTAAGATGAGTTTAGATTTGTTTTAATGTTAAGATGAATTTAGATATATTTATGAGAAGTTGTAAAAGATTGTGGGAGTATTGAATTGAAAAAAGTTATGAATCCTACGTATAAATAGGTTTTGAGTTAGATGATGTTTAGTAAAAAGAGTTGTATTTAGATTTTGAGATAGTTCTAAAATAGAACCTGACTAACATAAGCTGAGCTCATTCAAAGATTCAAATGAAGCCTAAAACTTGCACATTTGGAAAAAGATGTTTATCATTGCAAAAGCTATGATTTTGATGATTGTGAAACATTACTTTTTGGAGAAATAAATAGCTTAATGAAATTTCATTACAAATGAAGAGTTGAAAACACAAGGGCAATAAATAATTGTATAATTAAGAGAATGTGAAAATAAATAATATAAAAAATAATAATGTAAAGAATAAATAAAGATTATTTTGATATAGTAGAGAAATAATAAAGATTATTTTAATAGAGTAGAGAAATAATAAAGACTGAGATGCAGGAAGTTTTGAAAAAAATATATAATTAAAATAGTGAAAAGTGTTTTTTTTTTTACTAAAATTTAGTAAAATGTTTTGAGAGCCCGATGTGAGTGCTCTAAAGCAACGCTTAAATTAGAATAAGCCACCTAGTCGGAAGAGAATGGCAGACGCCCTTTATTAGGTAAATTAGCGTGTATTTGGTTATTGAAATCAATTCAACTCATATCAAACTAATTATTGATGAGATCCATTACTTTTTTAACTTCTCATAATCCATCTCAACCTACTTCATATATTCAAACACATATTTTAATCTCTTTACATTCAAACATATCTTAATAAGACTTAAAAAACACTATTATTTACAAATCAACTTAAATCATCTGAGATTATTTCAACATCAACAGTAGCCTAAAGAATCTATCTTTCCCATAGTTGAGACGAGGCCCCCCTGGTCTAGGCAATTGGGCTAGAGGTTATTCCTTATTTTTATTTTTAACTTTATTTTTAAATTTTCTACTCCACATTTTTTGTTGTAGTTTTGTTTGATAATATTTTGTTCTTATTTTCAACTATATGGTTTGTTTTTTTAAATTTTTTTAATGGGGTGGTTCATGTAGAACCAAAATGTTACGTGTCAACTAAGGATTGCAAGTCATGTCATTTGGGTTCATGTTGGGTTATTCGAGTTCACATTATGGAAAGAGTAATGGTAGATATAGTTTAAGGATGTGCAAGCTCCAAACATTTCATTTGAAAAAAAAATAAGGTCATAATTAAAAGTAGATTTTTCTTCATGCAAGTTCCAGATTTGTCACTTATTTAAGTTAATTTAGAGAGAGTGTGTGAATCTTGCATATCATATGACTGCACAAATCATTTTCCTAATGAGATAGTCAATCCTAACCCGACTTAAATAATTAAATAAGTCATTTGAGTTCATGTTGACTAGATGGATTTATATTTGGTCAATCAACTTTTTTGTGTGTTCATAGTCTTATATACATTTGCCAATGAATCTATTTAAAAAGTACTACTACATATATAGGAATTACATAAAATTAAACTCATAAATTGATGTGGTTTCATGTAATTCATTATATCTACCTTACGATAAAGGTAAATTTACAATCTGACTTACCACATCAAGTCACATAAATTTATAGATTTACTTTTGTGTAATCTCTTTATAGCTAAACTATTTCTCTTTTCTTTAACTTACCAAACATGACCCTCAATATTTTATCATTTTCCATATGAAAGATGAGAAATGATCTTTTATTGTTTCTCTTCTTCTTTGAAATGAGTTATGCCTATTTTATTTAAAAGGGTTAATTTCACTTTACCCCCTCAAATTTTCACACAATACACAATGTACCCCCCAAATTAATAATTTTATTATAGTGATCCCACTAACTTTAAAAACTTATCAATCTCTCCCTTTTGTCTACCAGCAATGTCAAATACAACGGAAAGTGCCTCCACATGCATAACATTCACTGCAAAGACAAAAACATCACTGACTGCATCTACTTCATGGCCCTCGTGCACCTCATTAGTATCAAAATCCCTCAAAACTTACCATACTTTGCATCAAGCATTTGGGATTCTAGGGCTTGTGTCTACTAAAGAAGTAGAGCTGGGGCTTCACATCCATTTGCTGCTTTGCTTGATGTTTTGGGAATATGCAAGAGACTATGTCTTCTTATGAGCTTCTATGATCAATCTCTTTACTCTACTGCAGTTGCTGAGAAATAAAGGTGAAAATACTTTCTTTCTTTTTTTTACATTCAAATTATCAGTCTTAATTGTAGTTTCTATTGGAACTTAAATGAATTCATGCTTCTTGTTGTCTGTAGCAGCTGCACACCCCAAGAGTTGCATACTGTGTTTCATGTAAAATAGGAATACAGAGCTATAGCAGACACTCATTGTATCCATATGTATATATATAAGCGTATAGATATAACATGTAAATATGTCAAAAGATTGGTGCGTTTCTTCATTTATTTTTTTTTAGGTGAAAGAACTATAGCATAAGCAAATAATGCAAGTATTTTTATTGACTCATGGATGTTTCTTGGACAATCTAGATAGTACAGATACTGATGGATGAGATTATTTTTTGGCAAAGATCATTGATGTTGCTGAGCAAGTTTGAGCAGGACAAAAAGTGAATACAACAGTTTTTGAGCTTTTAGGAAGTTTCCACCTTACTGAATATTGCACAATGTAAAGAATGGCCAGCAGTTGAATCACCATAATCTTACTAACAAGTTAGTTTTTTGGTAAGAATTTTCTCTATGCATGATTGTCGAAATATTAGTTTTTGAATAAGTCATGCATAAGAATTTAAGCGACATTGGATAGCTCCATTTATTTAGCTTTGTAACAATATTAGAAGTAGGTTGTTTATGTATAGATATTAGGTTGGCTTGTATGTTAATTTAAGTTTGGTTTTTGCAACATAATAGCATCCAATTTGTGAATCTATAATTTCCAGTAGCTATTGTAAACTTTTTATGACTATAAATGAATATTGTCTTAATCCTAATGTTATCATGCTTAGACAATGTTCCAGTTTATTTGTCATTATATATTGCATGGATCCAATTCTACCATGACTTGGACTTATATACATGACTATCAAGTATATTTCAATAGGTTGTGAAAGATGTCCACGGCTTCATCTAGCACAAGCTGGGGTGGCAAAGCACCATTGGATGACCCATTTTGCCGTTGCAATCTGCAGGCACGTCTAAGACTATCAACTATGGACGATAACTACAAAAGGAAGATCTAAAGATGCCCATATTGGACTCTTGATTGTCAACATGGGGGTGAATGTGTTGTACATTTTTTGATTGTGTAGATGATGATTTTTGCTCCACATGCAGAGATGTCATTGGCCAAATATGATATAGACTTCGGATACGGAATCGTGAGTTGAAAATTAAGAAGTCAGAATTGGAGGCTAACTTGGTGATGGAGAGTGAGCACAGGGAGCATATTCATTAGTTATTGTATAAGGAGAAGGAAAAATCTAAGGACTTGCGCAAGAAATACAATAACTGCATATGGTGTGTTGTCACTATAATTGTTTTGGTTGTTACTATTATCTGTATGGTTATGTCCCATGATGGTGATGAAGGTTGCAAGAATTTGATGATAGCGTAGGATTGGTTAATGTAATTTTTTGGACGTGTTTACTTTGGTTGTTGTTTTGAATTTGATTGTTATATTGTTTTTTGTTGTTGTATTGACTTTGGTTGTTGTATATAATTTGGTTATGTATTAAATTTGGTGGCAAGAACTTACTATGTGTTGTTGGTGACTATTAGATCAGACTACTGCAAAGTAATTATTTCATAGCTTTATCATATAACATACATAAATCTCTTGCCTATCACACATAGCAAAAGTAGGTTGTTCCCCATAAAAAAAATCAGTACATCTAGTCAAATGGGGGTATAATGATTAATAATAATGTCATCATACATATCAAAATCTTTCAATGGGAATGTCACCATAAAACCATAACTAATGGACTATTATAACAAAAATTTTCCTATTGTAGTCTATTTCCATTTCCTGTGTACAACAGCAGTCAATATTGCCAGTTTGGTCTCTTCCATTTCGCATTTTGATTTTGGTTCATTCTCTCCAGTGCATTAGTCTTAGCCACCACACTTGAAGATGACTCTACACCCTTCCCTTTCTACACTGATGCATTAGCTTTGGCAGGAGGCACTTGGGTGTTGGGTAGCAGTTGACAATTCTGAATTGCACCCCCCTTTCTAGGATTGTCCTAAGAACACAGTCTTCCTTTTTCTGGATTACTTGTATCGAAGTCTAAGTCCACCAACATAGGTGGTTGTGTACTAGTTTATTAGTGGTGACCCTCAAGTCTTGCAAACTGCCTCCTGGGTGCTCGTTTGGGGGTTAACTTGGGTACACAACCCAAATTGACTTACAGTTGACTTGTTTGGCCTACTGCCTATGAAGGCTTTGATAAGGGAGTCTGCACTGTTGGACTTGGTTGGGCTTCTGACCGCAAAGGCATTGACAATAGAGTGTACTCAGTTTAGCTAGATTGAGTTGTTGGCTGTAAAGGCTCTGATAGTGGAGGTTATGAAATGACCTACATAGCACATTTAAATGTAAATGAATGAAATCAACATGCACAACATATATTTAAATTAATACTACATAGTAAATAAGGAAGACTTAGCCACTAACCAATTCATCTAGGATGGATCACTACTTGGACCACTTCTGTCTTGGTCTGTTCTAGGTGGCAGATGACTCCCTTCATCCTCAGCATCTGAGGGAGATTGTGGCTTTTTATCATTAGGTGACACTTGACCATCAACACCAATGAACACTAGTTGTGTAGACCTCGTCCTTGACCTCAACCTCAATGTTCCCACTGTGCTGACATCAATGTCATACAACTCATCTTTACTATTCAACACTGCTTACCAAAATGGATCATTAAGTCCAAGGCAACGTGCTTCTACTTCTTCCTCATCCTCCTTATCCTCACTCACATCCTCCTCATTGTGATGATTATCCAAATCAGACTAGTGCACTGTAGTTCGAGAATGACACATAATATACAAGTTAACCACTTGTTGACCCTCATATGCAGTCACCATAGATAGCACATCATGGTCAGATGTAAGCAACTTAAGACCATTGTGAATTCTCAAGCCTAGCTGTCTATAGTAGACTAGGTCACCTAAAATGTAACCATTCTTGGTCACAATCGTCTATCAGTCTTACCCCCAACATATTCCTCATTGTGATGCCTATCAATTTGTAATAACTCCCTCATTCATTCTTTTTTAATTACAAGCAGAGCGTGCCGAGTCTCGATGGCGTGTTTTAAAAGATACAAAGTAGATTTTAAAGCAAGTTCGATATTTTAAATCTTACAGATATTTTAAATATTCTGGAAATATTTATATGTGATATTTACAATGTTATTAAACTAAACTTGTTTTTAAATAACAGTATTATATTATTTTTGAAGAGCTCCAAAAATATTATAATTGTAAAAAATTATTGAAATTAAAATATTTTAGTCATTTAAAAATATGACAAGATTTAAATTACATTGAAAACTTTAAATTAATTTAAATGGTTTTATTCTCTTCAAGTGATTAACGAAACTTCATCATTTTAATTAACTGTGAAGGAATATTATTTTATAAACTTTAGTTTATAAAATAATATTCTATCTTAATTCCTCTCAGTGTTTTACGCATTTTCAAATCAGTATTTAAACTCGCCGTTAGATCATTTTGAAGATCCCGAAACGAAGGGTCTGGATTAAATATTCAAGTCTCTCTCTTTTTTTGCTCACTTTTATCTTTTTCCCCTCTCTCCTCTCCCTCCCCTTGAACCCGACGCACGACTTCTCTCCATAGCCGAACCCTTCCCTCCTCCAGCTCAACCACTGCCAACCACCCATGGTCTCACTGTCGGTCACCATCTGCTCCTCTCCCTCCGGCCAACATCTCCTCCCACCGGCGAGCTCCCACGTGTCCTTCTCCTCCTTCCACGGCAACTTCCACAAAATGAGTTTCAAGCCCATTTCTCCATCATAGCGCCACCATACAAGGCCAGCTTGGCCTCCGACCACCACCAACGACATCCCCACTCCATGGGCTTCATTTCCATGGTCTTCCTTTCCCCTACCTCTCTCTCTCTTCAATGGGTCACATGCACACACACACACGGTTTCACCACTGTGCACCTTTGTGCACGGTTATCCACGCCACCTTACCACCACCACCATGATCCTCTCACCACCACGACCTTCCCTCGCTATTTTCAAGTCCAACCAAGTTACCCACAGCTCTCACTCTCCCCCATTCTCACATACAAGGTTTACACTACTCACGGCCAATCCGCTGCTGTGAGCCACCACCTCATCACCATAGCTCCACCACACCTCCCTCAACCTTTTCCATGCCTAGCCATAATGTCCAACCCATCCCCACCTCTCTCACACACCTTCACTCTCTCTCGGGTGCACTGTTCACAATGGGATGTCGCCGTGCTTTGCCACCCAGACCACCATGAGGCCACCTTGAGCCTTTTCAAGACCACACCTAGCTATCCCTAGCCCAAACCGCCACTTTACATGGTGGATAGCCACTGCACGTGGCTAACTGCCACTGTAAGACTCCTCCAACGTCTTTGACCTTAACGAGCAGCGAGCAACACAGGGGTTATCTCGTCGATGGTATAACCCTCTATCTCTTGTTATTTATATTAATGTTAGTTAGTTGGTTGGATTGTAGATTGTGTTGTTAGTAATATTGTGGAGTTCGCTGCGTAGTTGTGAAGTGAAGTGTGGTTGTGTAACAAAGTGTTGGATATAACTGTGTAGTGTTGTGGACTGTGCTGTGAGAATGCGTGTGAGGTGTATGCCATAGTTGTGATGTTGCGTGGTGTATGAAGGGAGTACATGTTGAGTGTACTCCATGTACTGCAGCGATGCACTGAGTGACGTGCATTGTAGTGACGCATGGCTTAGAGTGAAAAGAGTACACGTGGCGTGTGCTCTGTGTTGTGTAGCAATGCACCGTATGACGTGTCGTGAATAAAAGAATGGTTGCATAGTTGGGAACTGTGTAACAGTGTCCCGAAGTAGCTGTGACGTGGCCTGTAGTCTTTGGTGACGAGTGTCACCTTGAGGTTAACTTATGGCTGAGAGTATATATAAAGTGGTGGAAAAGTATAAGAGTAGTGCAGCGGAATCATGATGAGCATTGTGCCGTAACTCGGGATTAGTCTTAAGCTACGTGACGTGACAGAGGTGCATTTGTGGATGCAGCCCTCTTGTTAAGTGTCGGGATGAACTTGTACAGAGTCGGGAAGTAGGAAGAATCCTATCGACCATGTTTGAATAGGTTGGTATCGGAGTATGGAGCTTGTTTATACAAATGAGCATTTGTTGAACTATAAATTGATCTTAGGTGAAAAATGGATAAGGTACATGTGTCTCTGGCGAGACACATGTGCTGGATAGGTTTACTATATATAATGGGTAATCTTTTCTAAGCATGGTTGCACGATGCTTAAGCCTCAGAGTTGGCTTAAAAGTCAAGTGGCCTATATGGATGGGAATGAGGATTGAGTATGGGTTAGGATACATCAAAGTAGTAATGGGTAAACTGTCTAGGACTGGGATGCATGACTTAGTCAGTCTGAGTCATGCGTCGACATGTGAATTGGTAGAAGAGTAAGACGAAAGTGTTAGTGTCTTAACCCTAAGGTGAATCATAGAGGTTCACTTTAATAAGACTCCAAAGGTTTTAGCATAGTAAATGGCACGTAAGAGCCCAGGGATGAATGAAGAGTATTCCAAGTGAAGCCTAGTTCTATTTTTAGAATAGTTACTTATGCATTAGATAGAGAATGACGTAAGGTTATGTGTATACATGTAGGTTGCCATCTGACATGCACACGAATGGACTGCATGGAATGAGTATGCCATGAAGTCTAGGTAAGTATTGCGTTCATATTCTTCTAGAGTTTTCTTAAATAAAAGAAGATGAAAAAGAAACGTTTTTCTTTTACGATGCTTTGCAAACTGACACGAAACAATGCTTCAAGAAAGAATGCTAAGTATAAGTTTTCAAATATAAGTACGTAACGGCCCTCCTTGGTAGCCCCTTCTCATGCACCTAAAGTATGTAAATGTATGCACGTGGATGAATGCTATAAGTTGTACGTATTGTATGTATGTTCATGAAAGGAAATGAACTGGCGTTTTAAATGATGCACGAACTAACATTTTTAACAATGCCATGAAAGAAAATTGTTTTAAAATGTCCCATGCTTTTAAAGTGACTTTTATGAATGAAAGGACTGAAGAACTGTAAGAATTGTTAAGAACTGTAAGAACCAAATGAAACGAATGAAAGAACTTAATGGACTATAAAGGAATGAAAGGACTGAAATGAATGAATGGACTGAATGCTTAATGCATAAAAATATGTAACGGCCATATGAATGGAATGGAAAAGATACCGAAGGAATAGACTGGGCAGATTGCAATGTCGGATAAGTAGTACTGGTAGTGCATCCAGTGCTGCACCCTGAATATATGGATTACCAACTCGTGGCCATGGGCTGAATCAAGTCCAAAAGACCGCTAACCCCAGCACATTAGGCGCAATAGTGTGCAATGGCCAATGAAAGTGATAAGAAAGAATGTATGCATGTTAATAAAGAATGCATGTATATATGAAACGGTGTATGTGACTCACTCAAAAATGAGTAGCACTAATGCTATCCTAAGTGCAGAAGGATATCGTGTAATAATTAAGAATAAATTCCTAAATCGTCTCCTCAGGGAAAACTACTTAAACTCAAACTCGTTGAAAATGGTGAAAATCTTCACAAAGAGAAAATGAGATGATGGTATGTGCAATGGATGGAAGAGTGCAAAAGGAATGAAAAATGGTACTAGTCATGGACTAGATTCATATCTTAGATTTTTGAGTGTCGAATTGAAATGTAAAAGACTAAGAGATTAAACTAAGAAATTAATAAAATTAAGATAAGCATCAAACTAGACTAGAAAGTAATTGAGAAAACATGCACTGAAACTTGAAATGCCCCAAAATCAATGTTCTAGGGTTCATCATTGTATTCAAATCACAAATTGTCAAAATTAATCCATATAAATTGTAATCACTATTAAAATGAAAGCTTAACGAAACGAGAAAAATAAATAATATGAATTAAATGGATAACAAATAAATTACTCAAACTTCTAAAACAAAAATCTCAAGAATATTCTACAAACTTAAAACTGAAATTAAATAACAAGTAGGGAATGAAAAGATCAAGTCAATTGAATTGAGATAAAGAATTGAAGCGGTGGAGGAGGCTGGGATGCAGTAGCAATTGGACCCCTTAAGGAGCTCTTCAATCTGCTACAGTGTGAGTGAATATTCCAGAAGAATTTATGTTGCTGCGTGAATGATCGCTTATGTGAATCCCCCTCTCCGGATCTGAGTGAAAATCAAAGAAAAATAAATTCTAAGTATTCCTTATAATCAAAACAGTGTTTTCCAGGCCAAAAGTCGGTCATAAGATGTGAAATCTCATATATATAATCTAACGGCGGAATAAACCCTAAATCTGTAAAATACAGTGTCTGCTCGAGCGGAGTGTCAAGCGGACATCGAGCGTTTAACTCTGCCTGAGTTTGCTCGAGCGGCCAAATGCCTCCGTTCGAGCGATCTCCTTTCCCGCAACCCGCTCGAGCTCACTGTCGAGCGGCAGTCGAGCATTTGAATCTGCATGAATTCGCTCAAGCGGCCAAAAGCCTCTGCTCGAGCGATGTGGACCAGACTTTACATTAATCAACAGTTGATAAAATTAGGCAGAAATTCATGTTTTTAATCAATTAAAATCATAACTTAGATTCATTCATTTTTCCATATAAAATCAATGATAAAGTAATCCATATAAAATCAATGATAAAGTAATGAAAGAATTAAGATATATTGGTTCCAAAAGCATTAAAATATGCAATAACTCAGCTCAATCAGTATGCACGAATAGACTCTTTAAAAAATGAAGGCAACGAGGCATGAGAAACTGTTTTGCGAGAAGAAAACATTTTTAAATAAAAACCCCACTTCGCAACATTTTAAAATAAATTGCATGTCTATGCATGATATGTATATGATATGTATGGAGTGATGAATGCATGACTGAAAACCTATATTATTATATTTTAATTGTATGAAGTAATGATTACGAGTCATCAACTCATTTTAGTTTTTATGTGTTTTCCCCAGGGACAAGATGAGCATAACGTGTCAGGACGGGCATAGTCCAAGGGGAAGAGCACGAAAGCCTAGGCATGTTATTTTGTATGAGAGACTTTAATTATGAAATTTCATGTTTTCCGCTGTAACCTTTTAAATTAAGAAAAAACAAGGTTTTATTTATAAATATGGAGTTTTTTGTATCCTGGTATGAAAGGAAAAGAAATTTCAAAAGGAACCGTAATTCCCGTTTATTTTCATAAAATCATTTTTTAAAGGACCCACCACAAGAATGAGAGTTACATAATTACCCCACCATGATGGACTTCAAAAAGCAACTTCATCGTAGCTATCCTACAAAATATTGTCAATTAAATTAGTCATGGACCACCAAGTCAATTAAAAGTAATCAATTATTACATCAAACATAAATTAAACAAAAGTAAACTATTAGACCAAACAGAACGTAAACTATTGGGCACTATTGGACCAAACAAAAAAAAATTGTCCATTTTCCTATGCAAGGGATCACTATTGGCACAACCTGAAAACAAAAAACACATCGACACTATAGTTGTTCTCAACCTAGGACCACTAAAGCCACTCAGCAATGCACTAGTGTCATATTAGGAAACAAACAACATTGGACCCACCCATGTGCAACATTGAACACAGATATCCTCAAAACCAAAACATTTACAATGCAAAATTCACGTATAACTAATTGAACATATGTCCATGCACAAATATTGAAGATATGCACAGATGGAACAACAAATATTCCAGCCAAATAGAAACATCCAATTTTTTATGCTGTAAACCCTAGCTTTTCCTATGCTTAAAGTTAATGATGCCCAACCCTCTAATAGTATATACACATGCCAAATTTCTCATTTTCACACAAAGAACATACAAATTCTATCATTGGAACGAAATATACAATCAACTAACAAACTTCGACATGGACTCACCTATGCAACACCCACAAAGTGAAAAAGACAGAGAGCAATTTGATGAAGATGAACAAAAAAGAAGCCACTTAGATTGATGCGTTTACCATGAAACACCAGTTCTCCTTCAAATCGTCAATATGAGAACAACAATCGATGGTCTGGTCTGGAGAGAAGAAAAGGCACTGACTTAGGGTTTTGGAATTTTCTCCTTCGGTTTGGGGGCAATGAAGTGAGGGGTGCTTTTATCTTTGCAGTGAATGTTATGCATGTGAGCAGTACATGGAGGCACTTTCCGTTGCATTTACACTATTGGTAGATGGAATGGGGGGATTGATAAGTTTTGAAAGTTAGCAATTACACTATGACGAAATTATTAGTTTGGGGAGCATATTATGAATTGCGTGAAAGTTCAATGTTGCAAAGTGAAATTAACCCTATTTAAAATATGGGAGAAGTTATCCAAGAAAGCCAAAATGAAGGGACTGTTAATAAATCTTACAAATATTAATTATAAAAGAAATAATAGAGAAACATAGATACTCGAAATATCAGGTGCTATAAGATATTTCGGAATAAAGAAATTGATTTCTTTTTCAAAATGAGAAAATATTAGATCACACTCATATTATTTCATGTCAAATTTATAAATCGTATTAAATATTGCCAACCCTAATATCACTTTCTAATTGCCAACATGAACACTGTTGAATCTAAGGTTTCAAGTTTTGTGTAATTATATATTTACACATGGATTTTGATGATAACAAATGATTTCAAAGAATGAAGAAGTCTCAAGCTCAAGTTGTCTACACAATGGAGTCAAGCACATCAAAGAACCAAGCATGAGCAAGAAGGAAACAAGTTCACATTAAAGTCATAGAGTAATGTTGTAAATCTCTTAAAATTTGAAATTAGGATTAAGGCTCAAAATTAATATTTTATCATAAAGCATTAAAATACATTTTCCACATGTGCATGAATTTTTTT
>QGSO01001443.1:0-46321 GCA_011037825.1 Carya cathayensis
TTTGCAAGTGCCAAAAGTTGGGAATAATAAAAAGAAGAATGTTACACATTATCCCACACCACACATTTTATATATTAAAATATTATATTTTATTTTTATTATTTTTTATTTTATTTTATTTTTGTTAAACTAATTAAATTGTTCTATTTATCATTTACACACTACATATTTATTATAGAAAAAAAAAAAAAATTAAAATAAGTGTGGTGTGTGAAGTGTGAGGATGATAAGAATAATTTTTTTAATAAAGATGACTAAAAAGACGTATATATTTGCAAAACAGCACCCCTATGTATTCGTATCCATAAAAAGAGACAGATGAGAAAAGTAATATCTAATTAATTTTTTATAATTTTTCATATATAAAGATATATTTATATATATAGTGCTTTTTGGCTGATTTTTTACAAGGAATAATTTTTAAGAATCCATGACTTGCATGATCTCTAACATTTCTGGCAGAAAAATGCAGTTGTTATGAATTGTCAGATCTAGTCTATAAATAAATTAATTAATACGTAATTAATATGCAACCCATTTTGGCAAATTGAATAAAAATATTAAATTATTTATCTACAGGCTATCCAAATTATGTAGGTGGTCAATTCGGCCAAATTAATAGTTTGCACGGCCCACAACAGGAAACTCTCGATCTTCCACATAAACTCTGCAATGAATTTTTTTTTTTTGATAGGTAAACTCTGCAATGAATTCTAAAGAGATATGTCATGTACATATCTAAAACCTATATTCAAGATTTTATATTGGTCATGATCCATGTGCAAACCTTATGGCTACTTTGGTGGGTCTGATGATAGACTTATTTTTGTCATGGAGAGATTTACAGCTGGTTAGGTATCAAGCGATATTTTATCCCACCAAATAAACAGTTGTAACGTATGACTTTAAGTAACATTAAGTATGTACCTATATCCAACATACCACAATTTAATTTTATGAGTTCTGTGCATGATCTCTCACTCCTTCTCCCAACCCTGACGGCCTCCTCCTCTGTCTCTATGTGTGAAAAAATATTCCATTCGAAACATTATCTCCCTACCCTTGTCGACCTTCATCATCCCTTTGAGACAGTCCATTCGAAGCCTCCCGTTGGCTTCTATCGATTGAAGAATAATTGTAATTCTTTGATATTGGAAACTAAGACTGTGATTGATAATTAGATAAACTATATCTCATCTACAAATATCTCATATTTTTGACCGTACACGATATTATTTGTTCAAATTTAGTGGATGCATAATTACAAAGCCACATAAAAAAATTCATTGTTAGGGTAGGAAAAATTCTCTAGATTTTTAAATGTATATTTTCTTTTCATGCATGTGTGTAAAAATAGTACGGCCCTTGCAAAATATGTTTGATAAAAAAAAGTTCTTCAGATCTTTCTAATAAAGAGAAAACATCTTATAATTTTATTTTTTAATTTCTTTTTTGTTGGTGTTGGTTAAACTGGAAATTCTTGCTCATGTCTTTCTTTTGTCACCAGATTGAATAATTCTTTTGAGATGAATTTTGTTTATTCAATGTTGAGCTTAGAAACTAGTGGATAGAAAATAAAAGAGGGTTGAAGTAGGTTTAAGTCGATTTCAGCCTGTCGATCAAAGAGATAAGATCATAAATGCAAAAACACTAAAATGGTAGTCGGCAAAAGAACCACCAAACTGAAAAATCGCGTTTTGATTTAATTTTTTACTGTTACAATCCGTATGCAGGTGTCCAGCATTGTGCATCATGACAGATGATGATAAATGATAAACGACCCATCAAATTGAAAACGCGACATGATGTAAATGATGAACGACCCCTGTAATTGAAAAACCGGGTTTTGATTTTGGTGTGACAGATAGGAGAATTTTTAATTTTAGATCAAGTTATAAGTTAAATAAAATAATATTTTTTTATATAATTATTATTATTAAATTTAAAAAAATAAATTAAGATTTAAAAAATTAAATTATTTATTATATTTTATTTAAAATTTTTTTAAAAAAATTATAATATTAAAATATAAAAATAAGATAATAATTTTATATTTCACATTAACTGCCAATCTTAATTTTTCACTGCCACAATCCGTACGTGAGTGTCTAGCATTGACAGAAATGATACAGGACCCACCAACTCAAAAACTGCGTTTTGATTTAATTTTTCACTATCACAATCCGTATGTATAGGTGTCCAGCCTTGTGTATTATGACGGATGATGATAAATGATAAAGGACCCACCAAACTAAAAACCCGCGTTTTCATTTAATTTTTCACTGTCAATTTGTACGTAGGTGCCTAGCATTGTGCATTATGACCGTTGATGATAAATGATAACGGGACCCACCAAACTGAGAAACCGCGTTTTGATTTAATGTTTTACTGTCACAAACCGTACATGGGTGTCCAACGTTATGGCGTGTTATTAGACAAAATTTATTTTATTTAAAATAAATTAAATGGTTATAAGATATTAAATTTAATGAGACGAGAATATCTGATAATTATTTTAAAATAAATAAAAAATTTAGCTTCTACCTATTTTTTTATTAAAAAGAAGCTGTTTAAAATGATTTTTAAATAATTTGAAAAGCAAACTATATTAAACTGCGATTAAAAATCGTAACGTATTATTGTGTACTGCATTTTACTAGCTTATACTGTTGAAGAAGACATTAAAATAATAGAAAAATATAAAACAGTAACAATCGAAAGATTGGTAATACACAGGTATATTTTACAAATTAACTAAAATAATTAATCTTCTTTCTTATTTTAATTATCCAAATTTTATAAAGAGTAATATTACATATAATTATTTTTATATATTCTTCATGCACTCCATTAATATGATTGATTAAATTAATTTTTTTATTTACAACCAATCACATCAATAGAATACGTATAATAACTGTATATAGAATTTTTATTTTACAAAATACTTTGCATTCAATTTACTATTCTCTCCTACTCCATGATTGGATTTAGATAGTGAAATGATCTCATTATTATTTTTGATGAAGTCAATGCCAATGATATGGGAGGCAACAATATTTAAAGATGGTAGGTGTCTCTGCATGTACCTTCGTGAGGTTCAAAAATTTAATTAAATAAAAGAGAAAGTTGTGCTACTTCTCACTCGCCTTAACTTTTTACAGCCTCACTGTCAGTCGAATTAATATTATATAGCTGCAAAGTCAAAAATTTGACTGACTCATCATAATAGAGAAAAGAGTAAATACTTACAACTAATAATAATAATAATAATAATAGAAGAAGAAGAAGAGACCAGAAAAAGTTAAAACAAAACAAGACAGATGAGAAATGATATTTATAAGGATCCGATCAAACTAATTGCATTTTTATTTAACTTTTCACTGTGACAATCCGTACGACGGTGTCCATCGTTTATTTATTTATTTTTTATTTTAAATTTTGTTAAACATCGTTGTGGGTGTGTTTTTTTTTTCTTTGAAAAAACTTGTATTAATAAAACTGATATATAACTGGTACAAATACTATAGTCAATAAATTACATAAATGGTGAATCTTTGTCACTATAAAAAACAATAAGACAAGGAGAAACAGCAATAAGAGGTACGCTTTTAATAATATTATTGGAGGTTACCCACTACGCAAATTCATGCCGTTGTGGGTGTGTTATTTGACAGATATTACCACATTGTACAAATATTTACATTGAAATTTATAAACTTTAGCTGAAATTAGTTAAAATAATCATCTTTTTTATTTTAAGTGTCTATTGCATTCCATTCAACATTGCTGATTTGGACTTATTTGAAGTTTTTGTTTTAAATAGGAAAATGTTTTCCTCTAAATACGTGGGTTGGAAAAATCTTCTTAAAACTAATATATACAAATTGTCACATATCTTGTTATCATATAAGAATTTACATTCCTTTTTTTTTTTAATTAAGGGGCAGGTTCATGTTAAATTTAGCTTTGATTATTAAAAAAATATATAAACTAATTATGTGCTTAATAAACTTTTGTAATTTTTAAATTAAAATGGATCGAACAAATTATGAAATCCAATCATAGACACAAGAATAGTAAATAAAAAATGACAACAATGCTGTCTGAAAAGGGATAGATCAAGAATCTTAAAAGAAAAAGTACGAACTTATAGCTGATCAACACATATGAGTGGAAAAAGAAGTAACCAAATGATAAAAATAAGTGCACCATAAGAACTACCAAAAGTAATGCATTAATTTTAACGTGCACATGGATACGACAAAATATAATCTTGTAGGACCTAGCTATGCACATATATATCTTTAGATTCAGATTCAAGTTAGGTGGCAAAATTACAATATTTAATTTTTCTTTCATTCTTTTATATTTCGATCTTATGATTTTTTTTAGTGTCAAGTATTCTACACATTTTATTGGATGTGCCTATGATTTTGCCAAGATTGATTTTGGATAATCTACAAAGCAATTTGATAATCAACTAAACTAGATGTCACGTAAAGTGTTACTATTTACTTCAAAAATTACAAAATTAAACATTACACTATAAAATGATAAATAATCATATGAACATAAAAGTACAATTCATTTTCTAAAATTTGACTCTAAGTGCTTCCAATAAAATTAATAGATCTTCATGCTTAAGCACTATAAGCTAATTCTACATGCACGAACGTTAAACTTACCACTTGGATGGTGTCGATTGGTGGAATATATCGTTGTTGCTATTAATAAATTAAACTCTTACTTACATTGGCAATTTTGAATTTACCTAAAATTTTAAAATTCTTCTTTATATTCAGGTCAATAATGACGGAAAAACATGAGTACATACATTTTAGCACAATGAGAAATTACTTTTTAATTGAATGAAATGATATTCATAAGAAAAATCAGTTTTGAAAATTTCTTAAAAGAAATATAGGATAAAAATTTAGAATAATGATACAATTACTCTCTACATATGTTTATTTTCTTGTAAAAATGCTGTAATGTATAGGTTATTATTTGGAAAATAATATTCCCACATAGGAAAGCCACAGACAAAACTCATCAATTATATTTTTTTACTTAATAATTAAAATTTTTTGTGTTTCATTTCTATTAAATTAAATAAAATTTTCTATTTATCCTTCTTACACTCTATGTAACAATAAAAAAAATAAAAAAAATATGTATAATATGTAATATAAAGATAATGAATAAGAATTATGTATAATACGTAATATAAAAAATTAGATCCGTTTATAACTTGAATTGGACTGAAATCAATTTAATTTACTTTAATTTTAAGTTGAGTCAAATATTTAAATACCTTAATTATAAAATTATTAAACTTATCTTAATTCAAAATCTATTTACATGTATTAATATATACATCGATCTAATGTGATTGATTAAAAAATAGATTTTATTAAAAATAATATTAATTTAAAATTTAAATATAAAAAAATTAATATTAATATAAAGATTAATATATGACTTTACATCTATATAATAAAATTAATATATAAAATTAATGCAAAAAATCTACTTCTAACAAAGCTTTTAAAGAAAATACTGTTTATGCCCTCAATGTAATCTGCATGCATCCCTGTCGGTGAATGAATGATAGAGGGCGGCAGAAGTCGGAAATACGACTGGCTTGTAATGGAAGAAAAAGCGGCCGATCGAAAAAAAGTAAGACATAGTGAAAAAGAAAAAAACAAAAGCTGAAAAAGAAGCGTTATGATTTATGACAGGTGATGATAAATTATAAAGGACCACCAAACTGAAAAGCTGCGTTATGATAGCGTTATTTATTTTTATAAAATTTTTTATCTCATTTTATTTAATAATTATAATTTTTTAAAAGTTTTATATTAAATAAAATAAAAAAATTAATTTTTTAATATTATAAAATAAAAATAATATTAAAAAATATATTTCAAAATTATTTATTTATTTTTTATTTTATTTCATTTTTAAAAATAGATATTTTTACTGTTACAATTCGTATGTAGGTGTCCAGATTATGACATATGATAATAAATTATAAAGGACAGACCAAATTGAAAAACCCTATTTTGATTTAATTTTTGACTGTCAAAATCCGTATGTAGGTGTCCAGCATTTACATTGTGACAGATGATGATAATTAAATGATAAAGGACCCACCAAACTGAAAAATCGCGTTTTGATTTAATTTTTTACTGTTATAATCCGTATGTAGGTGTCCAGCATTGTGCATTATGACAGATGATGATAAATGATAAACGACCCATCAAATTGAAAACGCAACAGATGATGTAAATGGTGAACGACCCATGTAATTGAAAAATCGGGTTTTGATTTTGGAGGAATGATACACTACGTCTCAATACTCCATATTCTATTTTTTTTTAATTTTTTAATATTTTGTTAATATATTTTTTTGAATTTATTCTTTTTAAATTAATTTAATTCTTTTATACATTATTTATATATTAAATATTTGATAAAAGATAAAATAATAAAAATTAAAAAAAAAATATGGAATGTGGAGTGTGTGTGAATTGTAGGAGGTTGTAAAGATTTTTTCTTGATTTTGGTGTGACGGATATGAGAATTTTTAATTGGAAAAATATAGTTACAAGCACAATTGTGCACTAATGTGATGTGATAGGTCAAAAAATAGATTTTATTGAAAATAATATTAATTTAAATTTTAAGTATGAATAAATTAATATTGGTACATAGATTAGTACGTAACTGTACTTGTATGTAGCAAAACTCTTTTTAATTTTATATCAAATTATAAATAAAATAAAATATTATTTTTAATATAATTTTTATTTTAAAATTAAAAAAATAATTTAAGATTTAAAAAAATTAAATTATTTATTATATTTTATTTAAAAAATAAAAAAAATAAAAAAAAAGATAATAATTTTTTATTTCACCTTAACTGCCAAGTCTTAATTTTTCACTGTCAAAATCCGTACGTGAATGTCTGCATTGACAGATGAGGATAAATGATAAAGGACCCACCAACTCAAAAACTGCGTTTTGATTTAATTTTTCACTGTCAATCTGTACGTAGGTGTCCAGCCTTGTGTATGATGACAGATGATGATAAATGATAGCGGGACCCACCAAACTGAAAAACCGCGTTTTCATTAAAATTTTTCACTGTCAATCTGTACGTAGGTGACTAGTATTGTGCATTATAACCGAGGGCGGTGCTACACGCACCGCTTGGAGCACCCGCTGGGGCTCCCGCTAGTGTTATAGAATTTTTTTATTTTTAAGTATTTATTTATATGTATTTTTTTAATATATTTAAATATTTTTAAAAAAATAAAAAAATATAATATTATTAAAAAATATTTACTTAATTATTAAGTAAAAAAAAAAAAAAAAAAAAAACAGCGGTAAGAACAAGCGGTAGAATCCAATGGTAAGTCTAGCATTTTCCTTATAACCGATGATGATAAATGATAACGGGACCCACCAAACTGAGAAACCGCGTTTTCATTTAAAATTTTCACTGTCACAATCCGTACATGGGTGTCCAACGTTAGGGCGGTCTGGGAGCTCCCGCTGGGTTCCCGCTAATGAGTTAAAATTTTTTTATTTTTTTATATTTATTTATATGTATTTTTTTAATATATTTAAATATTTTTTAAAAAATAAAAAAAATAGAATATTATTAAAAAATATTTACTTAATCATTAAGTATAAAAAAAAAAAAAAAACACAGCGGTAAAATGCATTGGTGGAATCAACAGTAAAAGTAGTATTTTCCCCAACGTTATGGTGTGTTATTAGACAAAATTTATTTTATTTAAAATAAATTAAATGGTCATAAGATATTAAATTTAATGAGACGATAATATCTGATAATTATTTTAAAATAAATAAAAAATTTAGCTTCTACCTATTTTTTTTTAATTAAAAAGAAGCTGCATAAAACGATTTTTAAATAATTTGAAAAGCAAACTATATTAAACTACGATTAAAAATCGTAACGTATTATTGTGTGCTGCATTTTAGTAGCTTATACCGTTGAAGAAGACTTTTACAGCCATTCTATCGTGATTCTTGATTAAAAAAAATAGAAAAATATAGAACAGTAACAATCGAAAGATGGGTAATACACGGGTATATTTTACAAATTAACTAAAATAATTAATCTTCTTTCTTATTTTAATCATTCAAATTTTATAAAGAGTAATATTACATATAATTATTTTTATGTATTTTTTATACACTCCAACTAACCACATTAATAAAGTGCGTTAAATAATTGTATATAAAATTTTTGTTTTACAAAATACCTTGTATTCTATTTGCTACCCTTCTACTCCATTTAAGTTTAGGTTTTGATAGTGAAATGATCTCATTATTATTTTTATTATTTTTCACTTAATTTTAATTACTATTTATCTATTTAATATTTTATCATTATTTTTAAAATTTTTTTATTATTTATAAATTATCTAAAATTATCTCATTATTTAAATACGCTGTTATTTTATTTTATTATTATAATTTTTTTAAATAATATTTATAAGGAACACTAAAGTAATTGCGTTTTGATTTGATTTTTCACTGTCACAATTCGTACAGAATGTCCATCGTTGTGTGTGTGTGTGTTATTTGACAAATATCACTCATTTGTACAAAGTTTTCACATCGGAATTTATGAACTTTAGAAGAAATTAGTTAAAATAATATTTCTTCTTATTTTAATTGTCCATTGCATTCCTCAGTATTGCTCATCTATATTAGAAGTTTTTGTTTTAAATAGGAAAAGGTTTTCCTCTTAACATGCGAGTCGGGAAAATATTCTTAAACTAATATGGACAAATTGTCACGTGTCTTGTGATCATATAAGAAATAGAGTAATATTATATACAATCACTTTTACGTATTTTCTGTGCACTCAATTGATATGATTGGTTGAATTAATTTTTTTAATACACAACCAACCATAGTACTAAAATGCATAAAAGAATCCGTAAAAATAACTGTACATAGAATTTTTATAAGAAATATATGTCTTTTTTATTTTTAATTAAGGGATAGTTACATGTCAATTTAAGCTTTGATTATTAAAATATATAAACTAATTTCGTGCTTAATAGACTTTTGTCATTTCCAAATTAAAATGAGTCAAACAAATTATGAAATTTGATCGTAGACACAATAGTAAATCAAAGATGACAATAATGCTGTTTGAAAAGGGGTGGATCGAGAATCTCAGAAGAAAAAAATCGTATTTATAGCCAATCAGTACATATGGGTGGAAAAATCAGTAACCAAATGATAAAAATTAGTGTGTTATGAGACCCACTAAAACTAAAAGTAGTGCATTAATTTTAACTTGCACATGGATCACAACAAAGTGTAATCTTGTTGGACCTAGCATTGCACATATATCTCTTCAAATTCAGATTCAACTTAGGTGGCATGATTATAATACTTGAATTTTCTTTTATTCATTCATATTTTTATCTCATAATTCTTCTTAGTATCAAGTATCCTACACTTTTCAACCAATGTGCCTATGATTTAGACAATCTAGAAAGCGATTTGACGATCGACTGAAATGGGTGCCACATCGAGTTTCTATTTACTTTAAAAAATGTAAAAGTAAACATTATACCATAAAATAATAAATAATCGTACGAACCTAATGGTACAATTCGTTTCACAAAATTTGACTTCTAAGTGCTCCAAATAAAATTAGAACATCTTCATGCTGCTAATTTTGCATGCACAACGTTAAACTTACCACTTGGATGGTGTCGATCGGTGGAATATATCGTTGTTATTGTTTACAAACTAAACTCCTTATTCACTTTGGCAATTTTGAATTTACCTAAATTTTTAAATTCCTCTTTATATTCGGGTCAATAATGACGAAAAAAAATATTAGTACATACATTTTAGGGCAATGAGAAGTTACTTTTTAATTTAATGAAATGATATTCGTAAAAAAAATCAGTTTTGAAAATTTCTTAAGTGATTTGTTTTGAGCACTTAATTCCCTCTTTTCCCTTATTTAGTTTATTTTAGGCCTCCTCTGTCCTCCTAGTTATTATTATTAATGTTGTTATTGGAGTTTTTTCTCATCATTTCTCTGCCATCTCATATTATTTTGAAGAGAAGAAGATGTGTGCAAAAACGACGATGCAAATGATCACCTTTCCTTTTTTTTTTTTCGTTCAAAAAAGGATACCACCTCTGTAATTTTATCAATTCCTCTCATTTGTGCAGTGAAATAGTGTGGAAAGAATATATACAGGAAGATTTAATTATTTTTATTTGTCCAAATCTGGTGCTGTAGATGACCTGTTGTAGATCTATATACTCCAACATGGATGAGATTGATGTGTTTAATATATTGTTTCGGATAAATAGTTTGATTTAGATTATGCTGTCTCATATATAGGTTTATAGTTTTGATAGAGATTGAAATGAGGAATTGATTCCCGAACATCCTTCTTCTTCTTCTTTTTTTTCCTTATTTTTTTCTCCATTTTCCTTTCAAACTCAGTCCCTCCTGAACATCCTCATTGAGAGAGGGAACAAATGCTAATATGCCATCGGACAGCAAAGGCCAATGACAAAGTAGTATTACAAGCATGTTTAAGTAAAGTCCCAAAACCATCATATATTAAAGGACAATAGGTATTCAAATTTCAACTAGGCACTTTAACAAACTAGGACTTTTAATTTATAACATCCTAATTTGCTTTTCCTCCAAAACTTTAGGGTAGATTGATGATCAACGTCTAAGTCTTACATCTAAAATAAGAACGAATCATAAATCTTTGATTTGAGCTTTAGCTCTTTGAACTCTAAATTGGGATTCTTACAGCCAAAAGAAAAAGTCATGTGTACAATTATATGTTATAAGAGAAAAACTTGGCATAAAAGGTTGCAGTCGAATAATATTGATATACTTACCATGACTTTCTTTGAACATATGCTCCCTTTTTCGGGCCGAAATTATTACATTAACAAAGAAAATATGAATACGGGTGGTAGTGTGGCGGCATGAAGGGTGGTAGTGTGGCGGCACAAGATCATGACCATTTGCACCGACAATGGCATGCATGGCTCATGCATTGATCAAAATGTACAGTAGAAGAGGGAGTCATAAACTCAACGAGGGGATAGTTGGCCAGGTGGTGCATGCATGGATGCAATTGGAGAAAATAAGGAAAAAAATGCTAGTAAGCAAACCAGTGGCCAACTAGAAGAGTGGCTTTAAAAAAAGGGCCAAAATCAATACCATATGGGCAACATGTGGTTGTTACATGTGCTGCAAATAGCTTTTGACAACCACGCACAGGTAGAGGACTAGAAGACTTCTTTTGGATGGTGGAAAAGGTTGTCAATCAATAGGACTGTTCATCCAGATTCCAACCGAGTATACCTAGACCCGAACCTAGACCCAGTTAGCCCGAGTCAGACCCTGGATGAACCCAGGTTTGAACCCGTCTGTTTGTTTGTTTTTTCCCCCCTGCTCAATTATAACAAAAGTCAGCATGTTAAAATGTTTATAAAAAACCCAATATTTTATTACAACTTTTCCAAGAAATAATGTTGAAAAGCAAAAAAAAATTATTATACAAAACTCTATTTTTATCATTGTCCATAATGATAAAAAAAAATATCAAAATGAAAAACTAGATTTATGTTAAGAATAGCTACTATACACAACTAATGAACTTTATAACTAAATGCAAGTAAAAATAAAAAATAAAAATCCGCTACATATTACATTGTTTGAACTAATTTGCTTAGAACAATACAAAATACATATATTGCTTTAATTAAACTCCAATACACAACAACAAACATGAACTGATTTACTACATCATCGCGGAAGGACTTCGAATTGTTATCATCATGAAAATACTCCTATTTTGATTTGCTATCCACCTGCAGTTCATCAAAAGAAAAACATAAACAAGCCACCACTTTTGATATGATTAGCAGAAAGGTTAAAAAGTTATAACCATATAATGTAAAAATGCAAAAAGAGATCATTTACTACCACAAACGAAATCACATTAAAAAGATTACTGATTCGTATAATCGAACTGATTCTATGATCATGTTGAACAATATAACTAGTGGGATTAGACTTTTTTCTATCAGAAATGAATCTTAAAGGGAGCGCCATTTTTACCTTTTCAAGTATGCTGTAGATGAGAATCAGTTCATTTTCTAATCAAGTATGCTGGTAGGAAAGAGTAAGAGAAGGATCTTCAGAGACAGAGCAACTACAACATATATTGGATAATATCTGTTTTCCAAACACATCATGTAGTAGAAAATCACACTAGAGTTTAATGATGTTGTCTTTTTCTGCTTAAAGATGATACCAATAATGATAATCCATCCACTTTACCCCAGATAACATTGGCTCTCCACAGCATATGCATGTGCCCTCTTTTGATGTCACATAATTTCATAGCTTCCTATTACCATATTTCCACCAAGTAGCAAACTTTACAGTTTAGGACTCCTGATTTTTTTAAAAATCACACGACGCCTTGGAGAGACAAAATGTAGCTAGAGAGGCATCATGATATTTGTTTAAGGAATTCTTCACGCCAAGTGTTTAGTGTTTCAAATGATTTATGTGCATTTACATCATATACAAGAACACAATATTCGGCCCCTCTATTACAAAATTATCACATATCTCTAAAGATGATATCCTTTATACCCATGTTTAACCAAAAAAAAAAAAAAAAAAAAACCTAGATCAATCAAAATAACAGCATATACTTACTTTATACATGTTTAACAAAATAACAAAAGAAACCCATATCTACCAAAGATTCTTCTCCTTTTCATTTTCTACAAAAATATTATAGAGAAATATTTGGAACTACAAATAATGAACCATTGACTTCAGTCTGTGTTTATAGATTCATAAGCAGATATATCAAATTAATCACCCGATCATTGCAACTAACATTGGCTTAAAAAAGACAAACTAATTGACTCTGATATGGGTTCTCTATTTCTTCCTGATAACTATTTGATATTCAATAATTGTATTTGTTTTCTAACACGAACCATAACGACAAAAAGTACACAAGTTTTTTTTATGAGACAAGCAATATACTTAGAAACTTAAGTACCTCAAAACTGAAAACACACAGTTATTGAGATTTTGAGATAATATTGATCTGCTTCTAAAACACCTAAGTACCTCAAAAACAACGCAAACCATTTTTCTTTTTAAAAAGCACAGAAACATAGTTAAGTATTAACTAAGAATATTGTATTAAAAAATAATAAAAAGAAAAATGGAAAACAAATAGCAAAACAAAATGGGAATTTATCTGCAAAACAGAAAGGCCATGCAAATCTCATCAACATTAATGTATATATAGTTTTTCTATCAAAGATGATGACCACTCCAAATCTAAACAGATCTATTAGTTATTTTTCCCTTTATGCACATAGCAACAAACCTAATCTTCAAGTGCTTAGATGAATGTCTATTTCTCCTTTGTTAAACTAAACAGATCTAACCCATAAAAATAATCCTCAAACATTCTCATCAAAAACCAAAATCAACAAAGAGAGAACAAAACAAACGGAGAGAAGAAAGAAAAATTACCCAAACAGATCCCATCCTCAAGCACTTCCACCGATAGCACAGAGAGAGATAGAGCAGATGAGAGTCATTATGGGAGGGGCTAATGCATCGCAGAGCAGAGAGAGAGAGTGAGAGAGAACGGCGGCTAGGGATTCGTCTGTGTGTGTGAGAGAACGAGATAGAGAGGCAGAGGGATGGTCCAAACTCCTTATGGATGCTAGAATATATGTAAATATACCAACCCAGGGCGGTACCGGCTGTTAATACGGAACCTGGGTTTTATAACCGGGTCCGGACCGGATGAAACATGTTATTAGAATGAGGGTACCGGCCCGGATTTGACCCGGGCCGAAAACCCCAACCGGAAATTTGAGTTCCGGGTAAAAATTGGCCCGAATGAACGGTCCTAATGATCAAGAATTGAAGCTTCCATTGGTGGTGTGCAAGTGAGATTGTTGAATGGATGAAATACAATGTATCTGGCCTCAATTGCTCACGCGGATTACAAAAGAACTTGGAGCAAAAGAAGAGACAAGTATCAGTAGGAGAGGGAAAGGCTCCCGGTGGGGGTTTCTTTTGAGGGGGAGAGAGGGACGTCGAACAATCTGATATACCCTTCTATTTCTTGGCATTAAAACTGTAACTCCTTGCCCACACCCACGAAGGAAAAAGGAAACACCTATTTTCAAGCAGGTCAATCTATTAGTGGGACAGACTTCAAAAAGCCTTGGCAGTTGAGCCTGTTGATCATTAGTATCACACCTTATTTGACCCTATCTGACGTGCGTCTATATTTATATATATAGATCTTTTGTGGAGTTGGTACATATACTTGAGTACCAGACGCTTGGGCTTCATGGAGAGGGCGTGGCTTGATATCTCTACACTGCATGTACGTCAAGAATTGTCCTGGTAGCTCTTCCAAAGGGGCTTGGACCACAGAAATCTGCCCACCTGCACATACCACACAACGACTATGTTATAGTCAAACTAAAATGATGGAGTTCAAGCAGAAACAGAACAGCTGCAATAAGATAAAAGTAAAAGGAAACTGTTTATGCCAGTTGATACAAAAGTCAATAGGCCCAAACAGACGATACAAACGTCAATGGGCAAATGAAGAACTGACTTTTGGGTTGTAAATGAAGGAGCCAAGCTGTTTGGTGTTGGCCAACTTTTGGTCGGTCAATGTTTAACCCATAAAGAGTTGAAATAAAAAAAAAAACACCCAAAATAAAGGACCAAGACAGTGGTGGCAACATCAGTTCATGCAACATCTCCGTCAAATACAATTTCGGTGTTCAAACCCACCCTTTAATCCTTTCTTCACTCCATCAATGAATAATTATCTAACTAGGCATTGCAATCAACAATGTGGTTTTGTTGCTTTCTCACTCCCCACAAAAAAGCTCTAAACTGTCTCTAAAAGGCTAGGAACGAAGTACGTCCCAATTTCTCCCTCCCCTTTCCCTCATTCCTTTCTCTTCTCCCTAATCTAGATCTTCACATTCCATTTCTCCATTGTTTTAAAAATTTTCCCCCTCGTCTACTTCCTTCTTTTGTCTCTAGTTTGTTAAGTCTTGGAGGTTAGTTCTACTATTGTTCGACTGGTTCCAACCAACACAAGGCCACAATATACAGAATCGATCCCCACCATTTGATCACCCACAGCCACCCCTCAGGTACCAAACAACCACACATACTGCCACTCGCCACCAAAGACAGGCATCGGTGGCACTCTCCACCCCCCACCTGCTCTCTTCTTGGCAGTTAACTCTCCTTTGCTTGCACCTCAAGTCCCTAAAGTGTTTTCCAGTCATTTCATTTCGTTTTTACTTCCTTTTCACCTTCATTTTTGGCACCCTGGCACCCTTTTGCTGGAATTATTTACTCTCAATTCGTTTTTGTCAATCCACTTATGACCACCATGTGCCTTATCTTTGATTTGGCTGCTTGCCGATCTACCATCCACCACCACAAGATCAATATTCTGATTGGTGCATGAGGCAGTTTACTTCCTTTTTTAGGAAACAAACAATCTTCTTTTTGGCTGGAAGCAAACATTCGTTCTTGCTTATTATTCTGAGAATGGGGAAGAGGTGAGCATGGGGACTCTCCCAACACTCCAAAGCAGTTAATTATGTGTATCATTACCACTGTGGCTCTCAGTATCAAGACCACTCTCTTAGTTGAATTGCACCAAGAACGACCTTTTATGACAGTTCCCCCTCCTCAGTTTGGTAAAGAAACATGCACCTGGACCCAATTTTTAGCTCCATACGTGCATGTGCCATTATGTACTTACCATGAATATCTCGCATTGGAACAAACTGTACAATGTCACGTGTAGCAACACGATTTGTAGAGCTCTCTAATTGTTGTCCTTTATCAGCATCAAGGACCTACTACAAAAACTAAGTTAGATGACAGATTAAATCATGAGGGGAGGTTCAAGTTCTAGAAAAACAATGCGATACCTCCATTTGTCCAAAATTTGCACCTCCCACTCCCCCTATAAGAATTGATAGTGGAAGATCAGATGCCTTCACCAAAGAGTCTTTCGTTTCTTGAAGGTCTGTAAGGACTCCATCCTAGAAAAGGTGTAATTTATTTGATTACCAAACGAAGGATTGAAGGTGGAAAGAGGCATCAAATTATGAAGTTAACTATTCTATTTACTGTAATAATGAACAAAACGAAGTACTTTTTGCTGTTGTATGAAACGGATTGGCTTGCAATTTGAGCAGTTGTTTTAATCACTTGGCCAAACAACGTTGGTCTAGCCAAAGTAACATTATGTAGAGCACTTGCGTAAGCAGACATGATGCCTTCGACTCCTTCAACCTATTGAAAATCAGAAACTAAATGCTTTACTTAAGGAGTATGAACATGTAGTTTTCATAAGGATAATACGTATGCTATGCAACAATGACAAATCACTTGATTTCAATGTGAGTCTTGTAACGGTATCATTTTCATTATCTTAACAATTGCACAAGGAAGAAAAACTCACCGTAGAGTGTAACACATAATATTATGAAGAGTATTGGGTGATAACTCGATCCATTTGATTTTCATCGTTTTCATTTACTTAAAGGTTTTTAGGACTATAAAGACTTTGTAGAACCTATTAATTGCATATCTAAAATTATTGTATATAACAGTTTTGCATGTGTTATGGTTATCTATACTTGATGTTTTTTCAACTAATGCTTTTACCAACTTCTTATTGGTTGACGTTGACTATGACACTCTATTCAAGACCAACATAACTAAAAGTGGTAGAGGAAGAAAAAAATCAAATAAAGCAAAAAAAAAAATAAATAAATAAATAAATTTAAGAACAAACAATGATGAGATACACAGGTTGAAACCAAAATATAAAATAAAAATCAAGGATTAACTACATTATTGCAGGAGGGTAAACAAGATGGCCAAAGTTTTCGGGAAACACCAGTACATCAAAACAAAATGTTGCATCAGAGACGAAGCAGCAAAGCAATAATTATAAAATGGGCTCCTCTCACCTCAAAGCTACCTGCGCTTCCATTCAGGTTGAAGCAATGTGAGATGGTTCCATCAAATGTTTTTCCACCAAAAACCCATCCAGGAAAGCGCCTATCAGAATTATAAAACTGAATGACCTCCCCAACCTCCATTATAGCCTTAAAAAAATTTCAGTTATCAAGCAGATAACAACTTCGGCCATCAACAATAATTTCTTTAAATGCATGCTAACAGAAGGCCCCTTAAACAAAGCAGAACAAATGAACTTGTTTTTCTCAAAAGCTCAAGAAAGCAAATTGGATATTGAAAACAAGCCACTTGATCAAATTGAGTTATAACAGAAATAAAAGAAAGCAATTTAGAAACATGTCTATGGACCAAACTTTATAACAAAAGATATATATGAACCAAATCAAGATAACAGCTAGTTTCCCAGGTCAGTGTTATATGTCGGGAGGTAAATTTGAGCGTCAATATCATAATGAAAATACAACTCATGAACTCATATAGGGTGACTCGATATGGAGTCTGGAAGGACATGCCAATCTATCCAAAAACCATTGGCAACAATATTGTATCTTCTGTTCCAAAGAATACACCTATACTAGTTTTGGAGTCAAAATAAAACCCTGTTCAAAGCACCAGAGGATGCACAGACTCACCTTCTGATAAGAATTCAACTGGCCAGAAGGATCAATGTAGTGAAAGAATCTGGGTTTCGAGGATTTCCATTTGAGGTTGGACAAATTAAAATTGAATTTTCAAAGTATGAATAAGAGTCTTATTCAGGCGAATTCAAAGTATGAATAAGTCTTATTCAGGCAAAACATTTACAACCAGAAAAATAGAGAAAAAAAAATGAATTATCAGGCGTATACTAAATAGTCATCTAGAAATTACTTACCTGTAAAGTCAACCGCAACCATAAAGTTGAGCTCAAATCCACGAGAAATGTAATCAAGAAAGCAATATTGTTCCTTCTCACAAAATAGATCCACAAGCAGCTCTCCCTTCAAAACCTATATTGATGAATCATTGAACAAATGCTCATTCAAATAAAAAGAATAAACTGAAATATTTTAATAAATTCTACCGCAAGTATTAATAAGTACCTTCTTGTGACCATGATGAGATGTTATAGTAAGATTTGCACCACTTCTGCCTTCATGAAGTTTTTCCAGGTCGGCCACTGACTTCTGAAGTTTACTGATGAGGTAAATTTAAGAACAGTATCTTCTTTAGAGCCAAAGACTAAACTCAGATAGCAAGGGAAAACGAGCAAAAATGAATCCAACTAAATTCCTACTTACCCAATAAGCGAATGTTTGCCACTGCTATTGAAATCAAAGCACTTGATAATCAATGAGTTATCCTGCAACAAGTCAAATTTCATGCAACACATGCATCTTCTTAGTCATTCAAACAGCAGAATATCCTATAATACATGTGATAAAATCTTAAGGTGACAAGTTTACCTTACTTCCAAACTGCTGCATATTCAGGCATGGGGGTTTCCATGTTGGATTTAAATTGTTGTTCACCACTTCAGTCTTGCATATTGGAATTGAGCTTCCACTCTCAACAATTCTAGATATTCTTAGAAAAGGGTCCTAGAATAGAGAGATGAATTTTAAGGATGAAAGAAACAACGAATATACATGCATACATAACATAAAGCTTGAAGGTATCTGCTTTGCAAATGCATACACTTTTAGAAAATATGTCCTTGTTATCCAAGTAAGAACAATGGAGTATCATCTCAACAACCCTCCTTGAAGCAACTGTTTCCTCTGCATGGATGGTGAGTACCCCTAACTTCCTCAAACCCACATGCCCAATTTTACCATGAAGATTAAGGGTTCAACTCCGATTTTGTTTGGTAAGTACCTGCCATGGAAGAGGGGGGAAGGATTTGATGTTCAGTAAGATTAAAAATGGCAGCAATTGCAACATGCTTTTCAACTGCATCGATGGTAACCTAATATCATAATATTATAATATATATCACTTAATTAGGGAAGTAGCTCTCACAGTAGTCTTTCCATATTGAAGTTTTTAATACAAAAATTCTGAAAATTGATATAATTTTATACTCAATTTGCACCAGCTTAGTGAATAAGCATATGCATTCTCAACGAGCCTAATTGATCCCAAGGCAGCATACCTTTGATAGAACACACGTGGCCTCTCCAAGAAAATCTTGATCCTCCAATTTCAGCTTCTGAAACACAATAGAAAAATGGATCATACAGATTTTCTAAAAATTATAACCAAATGGTAATAGTTTAACATTATTCATTAATCACAATTGAAGTAGTTGCCCCCCCTCCCCCCCTCTCTTCTTCCACACACATTGATGTACAAAATATGTGACAGAATTGAGTAAGCAAACTGCTGCACACCATTCAATGAGTACTTTGCCACGTCGGTCTTACGTTATACAGTTATACGATGTATCTATTGTCCAAATAACTTACGCTGACATAATAGTTGGCATCTAATAGTCGTTTATTATTGTTCTCGAATTATTTTTTTTGCCAATTCAATGTGTTTAACCATGTATCGACAAAAATCAACCGAACAGGCTAGTGAAAGTATAATGTCATCTAACTAACACATATTTTCTCAAAAAAACCAGTACCCAGCTCTTAGGCCCCAATGTAAAAGAGTTCTAACTTGCAAATCATGTACACTTTTTCTTGTATATAGTTGGTACAAATTATAATTGGAAAAACATAACCTACAAAGACTATAACATTAGATACTTGAGAGCAGAAACTATAATGTACCTTCACAGGTATATTGTGATATTTGGTATTAACATCATACACATGAAATCTGGAGCGAAAATAAAGAAGGGAAACGCAAGTGAGTCAAAAGCAGTCAAATCAAAACAGGAGTTCCCATAAAAAAAAAAGAACTATATCTAGAAAAATATAAGCACTTAAAATGAATTTGTAAAGCATACACCAACGGCTGTACAATCTCAAACTGGACTGCAACTGTAACTTTTTCTATCCACATGGGATTCAAGCTATTTAGTATAACCTCAGTGAGGCCTAACTCCTCTAGTTTTCCATCTATTTTCTTCGCATATACCACTGCCATGGGATCACTCTGAACAGAACAATATCTATTTTAGCTCAAACAACAGTAAGACAATCCTGATCAAAACATGAATGCATCTCATATGAGCATCTAAGCAAACTACTGTGTATTGAAAAACTCAAACGTTGAAAGCTATAAACACCTTTTTCCAGAAAGGGTCAACATGAAGTATTAGTTCAGCTTGCTACATGTGTAAATACTACTTATGGTACATGTAAACCGAACACTACCATGACCATGAAAACTACTCTTAAAACTTGAGAAGAAAGAAAAACACCTGAAACTTGGGGTGTTAGCTCAGTTTCTAGCAATTTTAAGCAAACAAAGATGGTGTCCAGGATTTAGTCATCCAAAGGTTAAGCTGAAGAGATACAGAAGAAGCAAGAAACTCTCCAAATTTGGAATCCATTTCTTGTTTGAGAAAGTCCTAATGGAAGACATATATCCTCCTAATCAGTAAACACAAGATACCAGTACTGTAGTTTTCTTTCCTCTAGGTCATAATATATCGTTAAGAACACCAAAAACAGAACAAACTAAATTATATCACTAAGCACTGTAGTTTTCTTACCCAGGTTTTAATTACCCAAACTAACTCAGACAGTCATCGATCCACATACATCGTAATCCAGCTCATTACAAGAGTATGACTACAAGTATCTTATTTTTTTTTTGATAAGTAAGTATGACTACAAGTATCTTATGTAAGCAAATACTGTCAAAATAGTAACTTTAACTTTTTATTTTTATTTTTTATTTTTTTTATAGGTAAATAGACATAGCCCAAGTACACAGAACGTATAAAAATAGTAGCTTAAACATAAAGTAATGATCATCTCACGTGCCCTTTTAAACCCTGACAAACTGCCTTCTCATGCAATCTCCCCTTTGTTTTGATTGTATCTTGAAGTGAAACTCACACAGTAAAATGTACTTCAACATAATGAACCGAAATTGTGATAGTTTTCTCAAAATTTAGAACTGATTAATTCATTGAATTATGTTAACTCAAGAAATATTATACCACAGTCATGAATTAATACAAATGGGAAGTGTGGTTTGGATCATAATTTCAAGTCCGTGCTAAGCATAGAAAATATATAGGTGATGAAGGTGAAAAATAGAGCACCTAAACAAAAGATTTGGCAAAGGAAAGATCTAGTATAAACCCTCAGTAAACATCAACTATCAAACATATGGTCATTTTTAGAGAGGGATACCTTTGAAATGATGTCACGATCTCGCTAGTTAAATGCTGATAGGGATAACTGCAGCACAGATTAAAATATACATGAATACATTTTGAAAAAGCAAAACAAATGAGTTAACAGTACAGAAATAGATAAAAAGACAAACTAAAAACAAAAGAGCCACACACGCAGATAAAATAACAATCTCCTATAATACAGTTAATTGATCCCATCCCATGTAAAGTTTTTGCCAGGCAATATACTGCTTTGGAGCTTGCCGTTATTCCCCCCATTTCTTTCTAGTAAGGGGCAACAGAAATGCACAGATTAAAGAAATGGCAGGTAACCCTTTTCAAGAATATAGGTGGCACTTCAACCTTTGGCACTTAAAAATGAGAAATATTCAACTCCTGCACAACACTATAAGGCAGCATGTTGCTTCATACAACCTCATCAGTCTCCAATTTACTAACATTCCGTTAACATATTTAGCTTGACTAAAATGTATGACTGCAGTCTTAAATTTATGAAGTTGGTTACCATGTGGGGTATCAATTTAGTCAATTCACACCTTTGGCCCGTTTGATGCTTGGTTTATAGTGTTTAAGAAGAGTATGAGTTTCAAAACCTTAAATTTCATGGCTTTTAACTGTTATTTCTGAAAATACGAGGGAAGCGAAACAGGGAACAGAACAATAGGTGGTCTATATCAGTAAGAAAAGTAAAACGAAAGCATGTAGTGGTCCTGATACGAGCAATAACGAAGTACATTTTTCTATTGAAAAAACAGAATTTGGAATCAATGGCCTCGTCTGAAACTCCAAAGTTGAATTGACATCCACAAAATGGAAATCTTACAAAGTTTACACTTAAATAGGAGAATTTGGCAGTGCAACTTAGGAAGTGAGGTGGGCTCATAAATGGATCCATGGTAGCAACTAAACCATACATGTTTTGGTTTAGTTGTATGAGACAATATGAATTGTCTCATATTGTATGGGACAATATGAATTGAGATTAAGATTAAAAATTAAATAAAATATTTTTCAAATATTATTTTTTAATAATAATATTATTATTATTTAAAAAATTAAAAAATTAAAAAATTTAATTATTTATTATATTTCTTTATTAAAATTATAAAAATTGTAATATTAAGATGAAATATTTTTAATCTCTAAACAGAGCCAGCAGCTTGACCGACAATGGCAGGTTGAATTCAGCGTCGCATTGAACTTTCCGAATTCCAGAGAGTTTGTGCAACATGTGTTACTGCCGTTTGTTTAGCCAGAATATTATGTTTTGAGTGATTTTACTTTCGGAGCTGGTATAGAAAATATATTATAGGATAATTTTAAATTTATAAATTTTTTTATTAATTAAATGCTATTACGTCATTTTGGGGTGTATCTTTTATGCAAGTTTATGAATATATTTTTTTTCTTTTTAATTTTTTATTCAGAGTAAAAAGATAAGGAGCATAATTAGAGTAGCTTCTCTTAATACATGTTACCTAACGATTTGTTGAGGGAAGAACAAAATTAACTTATTAAATGTCTATTCATAGGTTTTCTTCCTTAGAGCATTGGCAATGGGCTAGTTCATAATTTAACTAAAATGTTGATTTTTCGCTAGAACATAGACTTCTAGATATATTAGTCCACGTTTGACTAGCTATCTTAAAGTCTAAATAATAATAAAATATTATATATTTTAATAATATTTGAATTTTTTTTAATATTTTACAAATACACTTCACATATTAATTAATAACTTTATTAAATAAATTATTATTTAACTATTTAACTACAAATTTTTATTTTTCAACTATTATTTAACATGAATTTAGGGACTAGCTGTACATAGCGAAGGGGCAAGCAGTGACTCTAATTTAGGGACTAGCTGTACATACATGTTTTGGTGAATTTCTTATATGGGATGTATTTTGTGCTGTACTTGCTATATTACTCAAGTCAAAGGAAAATACTAATAAAATTAAAGATCAGATTAATCCTCATTCTACTATGTTACTCTTTCATGTGGGTTGTAGAAGCCAATTATCTAAATGGTGTATACTTGCCTATGAAGAAAATGGTGTAGAATTGAGAAAATATACTAGTTAAACTTTGGTTACAGCTTTTCTNTTTAAATTTTTAAACAAAATACAATAAACAATTCAACTTTTTTAAATTTTAAAATAAAAATAATATTAAAAAATAATATTCTAATAGTATTTTATTCAACTTCATTTTATCTGAACTTACAATCCAAACCTCTGGCTGCTAAAAGTATTTTTATTTGAATAATGTTTGGGAAGAAAATGAAATGAAATGAAATACAAATTGTTTTCAAATATCCCTTAAGTGGATGCTTGAGGAATGGAATGAGATGAGAAATCTATGAATAGTAGTGAAACGGTTTGTGAAAAGTAGTGAAAATGTTTAAGTTATAATGTTTTATGGGATTTTGGGAAAGAAGAGATAAAAAGTTAAATAAAAATATTATGAAGTTAAAATATTGTTAGAATATTATTTTTGTTTTCGGATTTAAAAAATTTGAATTATTTTTTATGTTTTATTTGGAAGTTTGAGAAAGTTGTAATGATTATGTAATGATTAAATGAAAAAAATTAAAGATTTGAAATTGAAAAATGTTTATGTTTAAATGATGTTTGGAAAAGAAATAAATGAGATAAAATGAAATGAGATGGGATGGAATGAGATGAAACCATCCATCCTTCCAAACAAGCTCTAAAACAATATTTTCTCAATAGACAATGCTAGGGGATCAAGAATGGTGCTCCGCATTGTATCGACAAGTCTAAATGCATTTTTTATTTTTATTGTTTTTGTTTTTGTTTCGACCACTTTTTAAACATCTATAAATACTTTTAAAAAATAAAAAAAATATCAATTTACTAATAATCACTTCTTTAACTATTAAATGAAAAAATACACTTAATCGATTTTTTCCATAAGCTTCCGGAATCTAAGGGTAGAGAAGAATTATTAATTAATATTATATAAATATATATATTTATATATATTTATGCAATATTATTTTACTTAAGAAATGAATATATTGCCATACTCTATATCCATGGTGTCTTTTCTTCTTTTCAAAAAATAAATGATTAAAATATTTATTTTTTTGTTAATAGAATACTGATAATAATATACTTACAATTTTTCTATTTATCATGGAAAGGAGATGGAAAGGAGTTAGGTAAAACTTAAAACTCAAAGTAAATTATTTTTTGATATTTTTTTATTAGTAACACACTTTTTTGTTTATATTTTTTTAACGATACTAAATATAGTTAAAAGATGTATAAGTCTTGCGCACGTTTTTTGGTTTAAAAAAAAAGTGAAATTCAATGTAAAAAAAAAGTTGAATTTTTATATGGATCATATATTTCTTAAACTTTTTTAAAAAAGAGTGCATAGGACTTATAAATTTTAAGACGACATAAATCATTTCTATTTCTTATTTATAAAAAACATATAAGGAAAATTAGACCAAACCTTTTTACTTAGCTTTCAATTATCGTTTAATCTAATTGAAAAACCAACTTACAGTATTTTTCAAATAGAAGTTTTGAAAATTATAGTATCGTTTAATGGGTTAAGATGAAAATTTTGTGAATAACAATGAAATAGTTTGTAAATAGTAATGAAATGGTTTGAATTAAGATGTTTTATTGGATTTTGAAAAAGGAAAGAGAAAAACTTGAATAAAAATATTATAAAGTAATTTTTTAATATTATTTTTGTTTTAAAAATTTGAACAAAATATATTGTGTTTTGTGCTTTGTTTAAAAGGAGAGTATTTATGTCTTTACATGCTGAATTATCCAATGAAATCTAACAAGAAGAGTATTGATGTCTGAGCTCAAGCAGTTTAGCTTCCCTGCCCTGCCCCCTCCATCGATGAAGCTGCCTTGGACCACTTGACTAGAATCACCTTCAAATATTAACTAGTCTAAGCCAAGATCTTGACAAAATAAAGCAACAGCGATTAAGCCCCTAGCTTCAGCAATTGTAGGATCTACACAATAACACATAGGCTTCATCAAACTCACTAAAACAGAACCTAAACAATCCCTTAGCACCACTCCAACTCCAATTGTATTATAGTCATCATTGATGGCCATATCCCAATTAACCTCCACCCAGGTAGGAGGAGCTTCCCAATGTAGTGCAACAGGTTGTGGACTATTTCTAGCCATAGGTTTGTGGTGCATTGCCTCCCTAAGCTACACCTTCCACTCAAGAGTGAAGGCAGGAGAATTCCTCCTCACTTCTCAAACATGACCTCAGGTAGTTTGTAAAAGAATTAGACTTAACAACAAACTATATTATATCCTGTACAAACTAAAATGGTGAAAAACACAGTACTGTTATAAAACTCATAATCAAAAGGCCGAGATCAAATGATTTCGAATGATTAACGATGCCGGAAAATCCGTGGAACAACTGCACTAGATTCAAGATATTTCGGACGAGGTAATATCGCTTTCGCTGTATATTCTGATATAGTTTTTCTAACATTGGTATCAGAGCGAGATCGGTTGTTCCCGATTTAATTTTTGCTCGCATTTTTTTGTTTGATCAAATTTGTTTGAAATGCACTGCATGTTTGACCATACCACCGTGAGAGGTGGTTTGTACTGGTTCATGGTACAATGTGCACCGATGCCACGCTGCCCATATGGGCACAGTGAGATCTCACTGCCCATGCCGCTCGCTATAAGTAGCACCGGCCACACAAAACGCCGCACATTGTGCTGTGCGATGAGCAACACCAGATGGTGCTGCGCGACAGCAAGATCCATCCGATCTAGGTGTAATGTCGCGCATCATTTGGATGCTGCCAGGTGCTGAGTCCACCACCACAGCGTTGTGTTGTCCAGGCCAAGCGGCAGTTTCTGCCAGCGTGATGTGCATTGATGGCAAGCTTGCATGGCTGTTCCAGGCAACCCACCTGCACGAGGTGCAGTGCACCAGTGGGAGGCGAAGAGAGGACGCACCGCCATGGTGCTGGGAGCACCCTGTGGTGCAATCCGTAGCGTGGTGCTGCGCTCACCACCTACGCACCACAATGGTGCCGCGCCGCGCCCTGGTGCCGCTCGCTCCACCTGAGCAGTGCAGGGGTACTGCGTGCACCACCTGCGCAGCACAGAGGTGCTGCGTACACCACTGCTCCCCACGGAGCAGTCGCTGACGTGCAGCAGCGCACCTGGTGCTGCTGCGCACGAGGTGCTACAACGCACCAGGTGCTGCGCCTGAAGGTGCACTAGCGAGCACCAGTGCGGCACCAGTTGTGCCCCACGTAGGCCGTCTGCAATGCAGTGGCACTCTGGCCGCTACAGCGAGCTTGGTGCTCCGGATGGTGAGCTGTAGGGGACCTTGAATGGTGGCGGTAGCAACGGCAAAAAGAAGAAAATTTTTTTTGACAGGTTGCTGGAGGAAGAAGATGAAGGTGGCGGCAAATGATGTTTAAAGAAATGTTGAAAGAACCTTTGAGGTAGCGACGGCAGCTGCAAGAAGAAGAAATAAATAAAATAAAATAAAATGTGAATATCACCAAGTGAAGGTGGCGGCGGCTGAGATGAGTTTTTGTTTGATGCCCTACGTGTGAGGAAGAAGATGAGTTTTTCATGTATATGGGTTGAGGGCTTCATAATAAAATGGGCTTGAGTTTTTTTTTTAAATTAAACTTTGGACATGGCCCATATGTTTTTTTATAAAATCCATTTGCCAAAGCTGGGCGCCAAGAAGGGCAGCCTACAGGTTTTCGGGCTTAAACGATGAGCCTGCAAGTTTTTTTTAAATGCTGGATTCGGGCCACATTGCTTTTAATGAGAATCCAACTCTTTTTTTTTAAAGGCTACAGGGCAATTTGGGCCATGAGCCCAGCAAGATCAAGCTTGCTCTATAGTTGGGCGCTCAAGAGGGTGCGGCCCACTGCAATGGACACCCAAGAGGGTGCTGCCCATCATTCGTTGTCCAAAAATGCTTGGGTGGTGATTTGAAATCAAGACTTCATACAAAAGGGCAATGGACTCAACCAGTGGGCTAGAGTTTATTATTGGTAAGTTTGCTGACTTTATTTATTTATTCAGCATGTTATTGTGGTATAGAATATTTATTTGAAATATTTTTGCATGTTATTATGGTTATTGAATACATGCATGCCATGATATTATGAAATGATTTTTGTCACGTTTGTTAGGCATTTTATTTTACATTATAAATTGCCTAGATTATTATTATTTTTTGAATAATAATTATTTGGATGAAATGTGATGAATTTCTTTTACATGTATTGTGTTTACATGTAATTGCATGAACTTGTTTTATCACATGTATTGTTGGGCTAATTTTAAGAGTTAGTTATTATTTTTGATGTGATAAAATAGAGAATTAAGTAGCCTGAGTATGTATAGTCCATGCTTATGATTAGTTCAAACTGATTTCTTCGATCAAGGAAGAAATTGTTGTTTGCATGTGACTAACTCGGACGATTGCTTATCCTAGTGGGATTATGGTTGAGATTGATTTGGAATTAATCTCCTATATGATATAAATTTGCGTGAAAAATTAAGTTAGAAATTAATAATTAGATATTGTGGCGCAAGAGATGATTAGGAAGCATAGCGAATTTTCAATCTTGCGACATGTATTAATTATTTTTGTTTTGATTTAGATTAACACAGCAAATTTCTTAAATATGTGTGCACTTAGATGCGCATATGTTAGTAACTTTGAGATAACTGAGAAGAAAGCCTCGAGATTATGTATGTGACTTAAGTGTCTCATTAATCTCCTCCATGAGCAATAGTTGGAAAGAAATAAGATTATTAACAGGGTTAAATAATCTTAGATCATCATTATAGTAAAAACCTCTAAAAGATCTAGAGTAAAATTGGAAGTGCGCGTGGGACGCATGCACTACAATTTTTTATAGAAGTTGATGGGGTCAACTGTCATATAGAGCTAAACCATTATTTTGCCTTTAAGAATCTTGTGGGTAATAATAGAAGTTGCGCATTATTTATGTAACGCAAAAATTAATTACTCCTATATTTGAGGTTGAGCATTATAATCTTGAAGCAACTCATATTAACTCACGGATAAGAACATACTCTCTAAAACTTGCTCGTATGTCTGGCAAGTAAGAACATTAAAATTTGAGTGTGCAAGAGTGTTGAGGACATTCTTGATTGGCACATTCATTTTAAAGGTTTTATCAGTGCACCTCCATGTGGTATTAGCACTGGTAATATTGCTCAAATTTTATTTATCTCTAGTGAGAACAAGTAGGTTCTTACATAAATATGAATTTAGGAGCACCTATTGAGAGTAATACCAAGTACCTTGGAGGTTTGCATGGTAATTGTGACAGTCTGAATAATTAGGTATGACTTAATGCGATATTAGAGAAGTCTATACCTAATTTGATTTGAGACTTGTTGAAAGTAGTGGTGTTAGTGAGAATTCCTAGAGGTTTAGAAGTTGGATGATCACTCATTGACTAAGTGATATTATTTCTCGGGTGGGGAAATTATATATTAAAATATGCCGTTCAGGCATAGGATGATGGGTGTAAAGCTTGAGAAATTTAAGATTTTCTCGCTGATGAGAACCCTCTCCTTCATTTTGAAGAGTCAAAGAAAAAAAAGACAAATATGAGCATTTCTATATGGAAGTTCCTAGAGATGCATAATAAGGACATGAAATAAAAATATTGTTTTATCATATAAATACGATTTTTTTTTAGGAAAATATATTTTCGGTTAATTATTTTTTTAAAATCAAAATCGTATGAGTTATATGATGGGAACAATTATCTCGCAGTTTAATGACTTGCTGAGAATGGAGTTCTAAATGAATTATGGCGCAAAAGCAGTTGCAGCCTTAAGTTTTGACTTGTTGTCCTTAAATCAAGTTCATTCGTCATTGAGCTGGCTTGAGTAACTACTTTGTGCAAATGTGAATTTTATCTAGAGGATCTAAGCTTGATCTTTTTTTGGTTGAGTTGAGAAAATTACTCATATTTTCGGCGAGGGTGGGGTATTGTGTTTTTTTAAATATTTTTTTTGGAAAGAACGTTTCATTATGTTCCATTCCACATTACCTGGTACCTTAAATTAAATTTTTTTTAGAAAAAGATCGCCGAAGATAGTGGGAGTAATTCAACAACTAGTGAGAGTATACCTTTGAGTTAAGGTGTACCATTAGTGATAGTGACTCCTAAAATTCATAGAATATAAAGATCCTCATAAATAGCGTGGAAGCAATATATATATCAATATTATCTCGTCATTTAGAGACTAGAAGAGAATATTTGTAATATGGCTCCGCTAAAGTTATAGAATTCACATAGTAGGAACATCAACATAGAATCTGAAATTCATTTTACTTATATGATCCAACCCGGGGTTGTTGATCGGTTTGATACAGAAAAAATAGAGTTGATAGAAGTATAGATCCATCTCTTGGCACTAATTGAGTTGCTTTTAGATAACCATTGATCAAACATTTATTGGAATTTTTCTTAAAATAGTCAAATAGCTGATTCTTGTAGGAGAATTAGATGGTTAAGTTTTTTTTGTTGTTGTGATGTTTAGGTGCAAGTACTGTGAGCGCATGATTGTTGCTTGTATTGTTTTAGTACAAAAAGCAAATGAATGCTGCTAGTACTGTTTACATGCGGCCTCAACGAATCATCTACTCAAAGATACCCAATATACCTAGTAGTTTTTTTTATTAACGACCTATTGAATAACGTGGGGTTCTTTGAAAGTTGTTGACGGTCTTAGAAAAATGTCTCTACTAAGAGAGATGATGATCTGGTTATCTTAGATTATTAATTATCGCCTAATGAGAGGTTTTCCATACTACAAGGTGATGGATGTGGGTTTGTAAAAAGTAGCTAAGATTTTACATCTTGTGAGACTGTGTATGAGAAAAACAGTTTCTAGGAGCTCTTGTTCAAAATCCATAGACAATTAATGAGATGGAAAATACTAAAGAATCCAGTTTTGCCTTGTATACAATTTGGTGTTTCCATTGTGGTTTGCTCATGGGAGTTAGAGGTTAAGATCTTGTTAGAGGGTAAATATGGCTTACTTGATTAAGTGAGTTTGTGATGCGATTGTCGTTAAAAGTAATGACTAGACTATTGTGATTGTCTTTGTGGGCAAAGGCCCTAATCGCTTAAAAGAAAAATAAATGATGGTTATCTCACATGTTTTTTTGTTGAGTACAAGAGATTCATATGAAACCTTGAAATCGCAAATTTAGTTTGCTGAATAACATTTGAGGTCACATTGAAGATTCTTAAAAGTCGCATGTAGGACTTGCTGACTAGAATCTAAGATTTAAAATTGTGAGTTTGACCTCAATGAGATTCGCAATGAGTCTTCGCTGACTTCATGATTGTGCTAATGACTTTTATATGTAAAAGTAGAGTCTCTTGGAAGGTGCATATTTTGGAAAGTTACTATATATGAGAATGTGCACGGAGAGAAATGGTCCTAAAACTTCACTTGAGAGTTGTGATTTGATTATTTTTTAGTTGACCATGTGATTTCCCTCCGTCATGGTATTGCTCGTCATGCACGTGACACTGATGTGTTTTAGGATTATGTGGCGTGGCTGGAAGCATTTTTGGTAAGCACACACATTCACCATAATTTTGGTAGTTATGGTGAAAAAGGTATGTCGACAGGCTTAGATCGGCTCATTCACACGAGTGATCGCCTTTGGCGTTACAAAGGGGTAGCGAGCAAAGATGAGACAATGTGTCATTTGAAACTTGTTCAGAGAAGGATAAGTTGTAAGACACATAAAATACATCGCCTTAGTGGGAGCTAAGATGAGGTCTAAGGAGCGTACATTGTTACCCACAATCCATGCAGCCTGTGGTTTAGCCAGATGCGAGATCCTCTTTGGCGCTTTGGATAGCGAGCAAATTGAGGGACTCGGGTTAGGAACTGAGATAGCGACTACACTAAGATCTATATGGTGTATTGAGATAAGATATACACTCTTTCTTTGGAAAGAGAATTCCACCGTAACATGTATTTCATACTACATGTGCTTTAGCGACCAACAGTAGAGGTGAGTGAATGGATCCCTATTTCCTCATCGTGTGAGTCTTGAAGGTCATAATTGATGACCTTAATTTATTTATGCCCTTAGGAGACCTTTGACTATGTCACAAGGTTGATGTTTTAGTGTCAGCTACTTTGGCATGTTATCTATGGCCATGAATGATGCGGTCTAAAGAGACATTGCTGGGAAAGCGACTGAACTGAAACTGAATGACATGAGGGTGACGGGAAGACTATTTGGTAACACATCGATAATGGTGTGTACTCATTGCCGGCAAGTTATGTTGCTTCTTGGGAGTTGCGATGTAGCTGTGAGTACATTATGCTTTATGGAGAATGAGTATTGCTCTGAGTTATCTGGACTCGAGAGGGATTAGGGATACTTAGTCTGATGTGACCAAATGAGTCGGGGCATGACGAGACACTTTTAGGGATGTTGCTATGCCGGTCTTCTCTCAGAGAGATTTGGTATAGTGCTCCCATTTTTCTTTTACAGCTGTGCTCGATGGTCGCAAGGTCTATTTGCCAGTATGAACAAGATTGAGAACATATTGAGAAATGCAGACCTGGGGTCTTGCCCACTATGTGCGAGTGTGAGATGTAAGAAAGGGACACCCATAGTGGGTACCTCTTCACCTTCTCTTGGGGGTTATGAAGTGACTTAAAAGCCACTTAATGAGCCTTGATGGCTGGCCCTTAATGGCCAGCTGGGGGTTACACTTAGAAGGGCTATGTATAGCCCCTTCCCCAAATTGGATGAGACACTTGAATCAACAAACTATCTCTTTCTCAAATGGTTCTCTCTATTCCCGGCATCTAGGCTGTGGAATATGTGGGTGTTGCTCTGGTATATTATCATGTAGCACATTCCACCATCGACGGGATGATTTCGAACGATTAACGATGCTGAAAAATCCATGGAACAACTGTACTAGATCCAAGATATTTCTGACGAGGTAATATCGCTTTCGCTGTATATTCTAATATAGTTTTTCTCTTAGGTAGTGAATTTGAAAAGGGTAGAACAAGTGAAAGATTTGTGATACAAGAAGAAGGCAGTAACTCAATGCACGAATTTCTTCGAAATTTTTTATGTTGTGAAGGACCATGTGTCCAATTACCAAACTCAAACTCAAATATGCATCAATTCATCGTTTCTGAAGGGATAAATATACATTTTATATCTTAAAAAAGGCACCTAAAAATTTTTGACCCTTTTTTGGCTCTTAATTCAATCCAACCCGATAATTAAGGCTTACTATATATTATATTAAACATTGTACAATCATTACACTGTATTTTTTTTATTATCATCAAAATAAAATTTTTTGTAGTTTCGTAGATGTGGATATAAGTATATTGTTGAACCACGTGAACTTTATGTCATGTGATTAATTCTAATTTTTTTGCTCTACATTTATGTTTTCCAGTAAGCAAGTTTGATCAACTTATTAACACGAAAAGCCCACCAAACCTAATATATATATATATATAAAACATAACTTATACTCCAAAACTGGTTCGTAATTTGATTGTGCAAATCGAGACATTGCACAATGCCACAATCAAATAAATACAAAGTTAAACGATGCAACATCTTTTAATATCTGAGAATCAAGACTATCTTGCACTACAAATTGAGTAAGAGTTGGCAGTCGAATATGGGGTAGAATTGTTAATTTCCGAAGTCGCCAAAGATCAGGGTGTGCTACGCACGTACAAGCTTTGTAGGTTGGTTTTGTTCTTCTTTCATTTGGAATATAATGTCATGCCAATGCAAATATAAAAACCCTCTCCATTCCTGTTCTACTTAGGTCATGTCCTCCCCCTGTCTACAAAAGCCTTGTCTCTCCGGCAAATCTCTTTCATTCTCTTTTTCTCCTCCCATGCGGCTGGATGGTGTCCCACCATCTCCTGATCCTTCACTCTCGTGAACAATTTTTCCCATCTAGAACCAAATAGCTTCAATCTAATGCTTATATATACCTCAAACTCACACATATCCTATAGTGGAATTTCTTGGTTGTTGATAAGGTTGCAAATCTGGACATGCATTTTTTTTCTTCTTTTTCTGGTCTGGTCTGGAATTGGGAAATTTGGGCAGTTATCTGCCCGGATTGGACCCGGGCAAGTAGAATATTATTCTACGTGCTGGATATTGGCTATTGACCCATATATGCGTAACCAACTTTAACTAAAATGAATTTTAAGTAGGCAAATAGGCAGATGCGACCATAGCTCGAGGTTGTAGGATTAATTCCCCTTCCCCAAATGTCAAAGAAAACAAAATGAATTTCCTCTCAGACTCGATTTATCACTCACTGTCTCTCTCTCTCTCCCTGAAACCTTAACATCCTTAAAATCAATTCATCACTGCCGATAACTAGCAATGGCTACCGTCTATTAACGTCACTTTCTTCTCTCTCTCTCTCTCTCTCTCTCTCTCTCTGTGTTTGTAGATCTAATTTTCTATGTTTGTAGACTTGAATTTCTGTATTTGTAGATCTGCCTTTTTGGGTTTCTTTATTTTAAAATCTTCAAGTAAAAACTTTGTGTTTTTTTCATGCATCCAGTTATTTCTTCTATTCTACACGTCCAAGCACCAAAGATCCACAAATAAAAGTTATGTTAGAATGAAGTGAGGATGGAGCGGACTATAAAAGGAGTGAAGGAAGTACAAATGGTCCACTTTTGTTTGGAGAGTAAGAAGTTTAGTTTTCACTTTTGTTCTCAGATAGAAGGCAAATTTTATTTCTGAAGATTTTCAGTGTTTGTTTTACAAATAAAGGCTGATCCTTTCAAAATATAGATGGTGGCTTGGCTACCAACAAGCTGTTTATCATAACAAACCGTGGATGACCCCATTGATTGATATGATTATAGGGTATGATGCAGATGCAATCCAAGTACTTTCGTTTTTCTATATAATTTCCTTTTTCAAAATTTCTCTTCCAAGGTGTATCTAGTTTTTTTTTCCCTCTAATGAATTCTTGCGTGTTTTCTTCAATTAGATTATACCCAATGCAAAGACCTGATCCACAATACAAAGAAAAGCAAATCAACATCATTATCCAAGAAGTAATTGAAAAGAAAAGGGTATAATCTAATTGAAAAGGTGATAAATTATAATCAACCTCAAGTACCTGTTTAGATTTTTGAAGAAGCCATGTCTATCATCTTTCAGTGTGCATTTGGCACGCAAAATTGCTTGCACCTAGCAGAACTGAATCTAGTGCTAATTAAAGATGACCTGTTGTTGTTGTTGTAGATGTACGTACTCCAACATGGATGAGATTGATGTGTTTTAATATTTTGTTTTGGATAAATAGTTTAATTATTTAGATTATGCAGTCTCATAGGTTTATAGTTTTTCAAAAATAGACTCCCAAAATCATCATATATTAAAGGAAAATAGGTATTCAAATTTCAAGTAGGCACTTTAACAAACTAGGACCTTTAATTTATAACATCCTAATTTGCTTTCTCCCAAAAACTTTAGGGTAAATTGATGATCAACTAGTCTTACGTCTAAAATAAGAAAAAAGAAATCATAAATCTTTTATTTGAGCTAAGCTCTTTGAACTCTAGATTGGGATTCCTACAGCTAAAAGAAAAAAGCCATGTGTACAATTATATATAATAAGAGAAAAACTTGGTGTAAAAGCTCGCATTCGAATAATATGTTGGAAACCCCCCAAGTGTGAAATGCCATTTGAACTTGCAGCCACCCACCCACTGAAAGTCCCTTCTATGGCAGCAAATATTGACCAAAATTGCTGCACCGAAAGAAGCCTTCCTCTTGGTCAAGAAGTGTGTGAGTTTGTCCCTTATGGCTTCTCCTATAAAAGGAGGTAATTTGTTGAAGTTTAAAATCATCCTCACTGAGATGAGCGATCAAGGCAGAAGGCTGAGGCGAAATATAAGTTCTGGGAAAACCCAGAACAGATGGCATTTTGAGAGATAGAGAGCTTATTTATGGGTGTTTGTAATTTTGTATAAACATATTGAAAATACTGAGTTTCCGCTTCAGTGGACGTAGGCAAGTTGCCGAACCACTTAAATATTGTCTCTCTATCATCTTGTGTGATTTTTTGGACATGCCAAAGACGCAACATAATATTGATACACTTACTAGTTTCTTTGAATATATGCTCCCTTTTTCAGGAAGAAATAATTACATTAGTAAAGAAAACATGAATACAACTTGAGGGGATGGGATATCCCCTCAATCACCCAAAAAAACTTATAAAACAAGAAAATAAACATAACTCGAAAATTGGTATAAGATAATTAGTCTGGTCCCATAGTTGAAGAAAACCAATGAGGAGATAAAAGTTAAAGAATTGAAGGTATAGATCAGGTAGGGCCGTGAAGGGGAAAGTATGCTGTGGCGGTGTGGCGGTACATGAGGACCATGCAAGTACAAACAATGGCACGTATGGCTCATGAGGGCGTTGATCAAAACAGTAGAAGAGTGAGTCGTAAGTCGTAAACTGAATGAGGAGACATTTGGGTGGTGCATGCATGGCTGCAATTGGAGCCTAGATTTGAAGATCAAAGTTTTTGAAATAAAAGAAAAAAAATCAAGAAAATAAGGAAAAAAATGCTAGTAAGCCAACCAACGGCCAACTATAAGAGAGTAGCTTTAAAAAAGGGCCAAAATCAATACCATACGGGTAGCATGCATGTGGTAGTTGTTACATGTGCTGCAAATGGCTTTTGACAACCACGCATAGGCGGAAGACTTCTTTTGGATGGTGGAAGAGGTCGATGAAGAAGTGACGCTTCCATTGGTGGTGTGCAAGTGAGATTGTGGAATGGATGAAATACACTGTATCTAGCCTTTAATGGCTCACACAGATTAAAAATAAAAACTTGGAGCAAAAGAAGAGACAAGCGTCAGTGGAAGAGGGAAGGCCCTCTGTGGGGGTTTCTTTCCGGGGGGAGAGAGGGATGTTGAACAATCTCATATAACCTCCTATTTCGTTCTTGGCATTGAAACTATAACTCCTTGCCCACACCCACCAAGGAAAAATGAAATAGTACCTACTTTCAGGTAGGTCAATCTATCGGTGGGATAGACTTCGAAAAACCTTGGCAATTTCTGTTGATCTTGATCAGTGGTATATATCATACCTTATTTGACCCTATCCAACCTTTGTGTGTCATCGACCTTTTGTGGAGTTGGTACATATACTCAACTACTAGATGCTTGGGCTTTATGGAGAGGGTGTGGCTTGATATCTCTACACCGCATGTACGTCAAAAACTGTCCTGTAGCTCTTCCAAAAGGACTTGGACCACAGAAATATGCCCACCTACACATGGCACACGACGACTATGTTATAGTTGAAGTTAAATGATGGGGTTGAAGCAAAAACAAAACAGCTGCAACAAGATAAAAGTAAAAGGAAACTGTTCATGCCATTTGATACAAAAGTCAATAGTCCCAAACAAACGATACAAACGTCAACGGAAAAATGAAGTTGAACTGACTTTTGGGTTGTAAATGAAGGAGCCAAGCTGTTTGGTGTTGGTCAACCGTGGTCGGTCAATGTTTAATCCATAAGGAGTTTAAAAAAACATGCAAAATGAAGGACCAAGACAGTGGTGAATGGCAACAGCAATTCATGTGTCAGACACAATTTCAGTGTTCAGCCCACCCTTTAATCCTTTCTTCACTCCAATGAATAATTATCTAACTAGGCATTGTAATCAACGATGTGGTTTTGTTGCTTTCTCTCTCCCCACAAAAAAGCTCTTAATTGTCTCTAAAAAACTCTCCCTCCCAATCTCACGCTGTGAGGAACGAAGTACGTCCCAACTTCTCCCTACCCTTTCCCTCCTTCCTTCTTCCCTCAATCTTCTCTCCAATCTAGGTCTTCTCATTCCATTTCTCCAATTTTTTAAAAAAATTCCCCTCATCTTCTTCTTCTTTTGTCTCAATTTTGTTAGATCTTGGAGGTTAGTTCTACTGCTGTCCAACCGTTTCCAACCACCACAAGCCCACCGTATATAGAATCCCCACCATTTGATCATCCATAGCCACCGCACTTAGGTACCAAACAACCACATATATTGCCACTCGCCACCAATGACAAGCATCGATGGCACTCGCATGCTCTCTTTTCGGCAGTTAACTCTTCTTTACTTGCACCTCAAGTCCCTAAAGTGTCTTCCAGACATTTAATTTCATTTTCACCTCCATTTTCCGCACCCTGGCACCATTTCGCTGGAAATGTAAACTCTCAATTTGTTTTTGTCAATCCACTTATGACCTCCACATGCCTTATCTTTGATTTGGCTGCTGGCTGATCTACCATCCACCACCACAAGATCAATATTCTGATTGGTGCATGAGGCCGGTCCATGTGTCACCTTCCTCAACAGTTTCCTTCCTTTTTCAGGGAAACAAACTCTCTTTTTATTTGCTAGAAGCAAACATTTGTTCTTGCTTATTATTCTGCGAATAGGGAAGATGTGAGCATGGGGACTCTCCCAACACTCCAAAGCAGTTAATTATGGTGCATCATTACCGCCGTGGCTCTCAGTCACAAGACCACAAGCTCTTAGTTGAATTGCACCAAGAACAACCTTTTATGACAGTTCCCTCAATTTGGCAAAGAAACATGCATATGGGCCCAATTTTAGCTCCATATGTGCACGTGCCATTATGTACTTACCATTAACATCTCGCATTGGAACAAATTGTACAATGTCACGTGTAGCAACATGATCTGTAGAGCTCTCTAATCGTTGTCCTTTATTAGCATCAAGGACCTGTTACAAAAACTTAAGTTAGATGACAGATTAACACGAGGGTAAGTTCAAGTTCTAGGAAAAAATGCCATACCTCCATTGTTCAAAATCTGCACCTCCCACTCCCACTATAAGAATTGATAGTGGAAGATCAGATGCCTTCACCAAAGCGTCTTTCGTTTCTTGAAGGTTTGTAAGGACTCCATCCTAGAAAAGGTGAAAATTTATTTGAATACCAAATGAAGGACTGAAGGTGGAAAGAGACAACAAATGAAGTTAATTATTCTATTTATGGTAATAATGAGCAAGACAAAGTACTTTTTGCTGTTGTATGAAACAGATTGGCTTGCAATTTGAGCAGCTGTTTTAATCACTTGGCCAAACAACGTTGGTCTTGCCAGAGTAACATTATGTAGAGCACTTGCATAAGCAGACATGATGCCTTCAACTCCTTCGACCTATTGAAAATTAGAAGCTAAATGCGTTACTTGAGGAGTATGAACATGTAGTTGTCATTAGGATGATACTAATGCTATGCAACAATCACAAATCACTTGATTTCAATGTGGGTCTTATAACGGTAGGTATCATTTTCATTATGTTAACAATTGTACAAGGAAGAAGAAAAGCACCGTACGTAGAGTGTAAACATATAGCATTATGAAAGAGTATTGGGTGATAACTCGATCGATCCATTTGATTTTTGTCGTTTTCATTTACTAAAAAAAATTTTGAAGGACCATAAAGACATTCCAAAATGATTGTATATATATAACAGTTTTGCATGTGTCATGGTTATCTATACTCGGTGTTTTTTCAACTAATGCTTTTACCAACTTCTTACTTAATTGGCTAACTGTGACACTTTATTCATAACTAGAAGTGGTAGAGGAAGAAAAAAATCAAACAAAGCAAAAAAGATAAATATAAAATTTGTTAAGAACAGACAATGATGAGATACACAGGTTGAAACAAAAAAAAAAGGATTAACTACAGTATTGCAGGAGGGCAAACAAGATGGCGATAGTTCTGCGGAAACGCCAGTAGATGCAAACCAAAATATTGCAATGTTGCATCAGAGACGAAGAAACAATAATTATAAAATGGGCTCCTCTCACCTCAAAGCTTCCTGCGCTTCCATTCAGGTTGAAGCAATGTGAGATGGTTCCATCAAATGTTTTCCCACCAAAGCCCCAAGCAGGAAAGCGCCTATCAGAATCATAAAATTGAACAGCCTCCCCAACCTCCATTATAGCTTGAAAAAAATTCGGTTATCAATAAGATAACTTCGCCCATCAACAATAATTTCTTTAAATACAGGCTAACAGAAGGCCCCCTTAACAAACCAGAACAAATAAACTTGTTTTTCTCAAAAACTCAAGAAAGCAAATTGGATATTGAAAACAAGCCACTTGATCAAACTGAGTTAAAACAGAAATAAAAGAAAGCAATTTAGAAACATGTTTAGGGACCAAACTTCAAAAAAATATATATAGATGAACCAAATCAAGATAACAACTAATTTCCCAGGTCAGTGTTATATGTGGGGAGGTAAATTTGAGGGTCAATATCATAATGAAAATACAACTCATGAGCTCATATAGGATAACTCGATATGGAGGAGAGGAAGGACATGCCAATCAATCCAAAGAATTTGCCTATACTAGTTTTGGAGTCAAAATAATACGCTGTTGAAAGCACCGGATCAGGATGCACAGACTCACCTTTTGATAAGAATTCAACTGGTCGGAAGGATCAATGTAGTGTAAAGAATCTGGGTTCTGAGGATTTCCATTAGAGGCTAGACCAATTAAAATTGAATATTCAAATTATGAATAAGACATTTGAGTGAAACATTTACAACCAGAAAAAAGAGAACAAAAAATAAAAATAAAAGCAATATCACGTGTATAAATAGTCCTCTAGAAATTATTTACCTGTAAAGTCAAACGCAACCATAAAGTTAAGCTCAAATCCACAAGAAACGTAATCAAGAAAGCTGTATTGTTCCTTCTTACAAAATTGATCCACACAGAGCTCTCCCTTCAAAACCTATATTGATGAATCATTGAACAAATGCAAATTCAAATAAAATGAATAAACCGAAATATTTTAAAAAATTCTACTGCATTTTGAATAAGCACCTTCTTGTGACCATGATGAGATGTTATGGTAAGATTTGCACCACTTCTACCTTCATGAAGTTTTTCCAGGTCGGCCACTGACTTCTGAAGTTTACTGATATGGTAAATTTAAGAACAGTGTCTTCTTTAGAACCAGAGACTAAACTCAGATAACAAGGGAAACCAAGCAAAAATGAATCCGCAGATTATCGAAATTCCACTTACCCGATAAGCGAATGTTTACCACTGCTATTGAAATCAAAGCACTCGATAGTCAATGGGTTATCCTGCAACGAGTCAAATTTCATGCACCACATGCATCTTCTTAATCTTCCAAATAGCAGAATATCCTATAATATAGTGTGACCAAATCATAAGGTGACAAGTTTACCTTACTTCCAAACTGCTGCATACTCAGGCATAGGGGTTTCCATTTTGGATTTAAATTGTTGTTCACTACTTCAGTCTTGCATATTGGAATGGAGCCTCCACTCTCCACAATTCTAGATATTCTTAGAAAAGGGTCCTAGAATAAAGTGATGAATTTTAAGGATGAAACAAACAACGAATATACATGCATACGTAACATAAAGCTTTGCAAATACATACGCTTTTAGAAAATATTTCCTTGTTATCCAAGTAAGAACAATGGAGCATCATCTCAACAACCCTCCTTGAAGCAACTATTTCCTCTGCATGGATAGTGAGTACCCCTAAGTTCCTTAAACCCACATGCCCAATTTTACTACGAAGATTAAGGGTTAAACTATGATTTTGTTTGGTAAATACCTGCCATGGAAGAGGGAGGAAGGATTTGATATTCAGTAAGGTTAAAAATGGTAGCAATTGCAACATGCTCTTCAACTGCATCGATGGTAACCTAATATCTTAATATATCACTTAATTGGGGAAAAAGCTCTCACGATGGTCTTTCTGCTATTGAAGCTTTTAATACAAAAATTCTGAAAATTGATATAATTGTATACTCAATTTGCACCAGCTTGGTGAATATGCATATGCATTCTCAATGAGCTTGATTGATCCCAAGGCAGCATACCTCTGATAGAACACACGTGGCCTCTCCAAGAAAATCTTGATCCTTCAATTTCAGCATCTAAAACACAACAGAATAGATATATTTATAAGTGCAACAGAAAAATGGTTCATACAAATTTTCTAAAAATTACAGATCATATGGTAATAGTTTAACATTATGTTTTCCCATGGTGTTTTGTCAATGATCCAACTTAGATTTTATCTGCACTTCTCCCATAAGTTGGTTTCTTTTCTCACATGAGTAAGATTAAAAACAGTGATAATCTTAGGCGACATAAACATACAGTTGGCATCCAATACTCATTTATTATTGTTCTCGAATTAATTTTTTTTGCCAATTCAATGTGTTTAACCATGTATCAACAAAAATACAACTGAACAGGCTAGCGAAAGTATAATTTCATCTAACCAATACATATTTTCTCTGAAAAAACAGTAAAAGAGTTCTAACTAGCAAATTGCAGTATTGAGCACTTAAAAAGTATTGGAAGAGATACTACAGAAACACTTAGCATGTACACTTTTTCTTGTATAATGTTGGTATAAATTATAATTGGAAAAACATAACGTATAAAGATTTAAAATATTAGATACTCGAGAGCAGAAACTATAATGTACCTTCACAGGTATATTGTGATATTTGGTATCAACATCATATACATGAAATCTGGAGCGAAAATAAAGAAGGGAAGTGCAAGTGAGTCAAAAGCAGTCAAATCAAAACAGGAGTTTCTGTAATAAATAAAAGAACTATATCTACAAAAAAGATAGGCATTTAAAATGAATTTGTAAAGCTTACACCAATGGCTGTACAATCTCGAACTGGAATGCAACTGTAACTTTTTCTATCCAAATGGGATTTAAGCTATTCAGTATAACCTCAGTGCGGCCTAACTCCTCTAGCTTTCCATCTATACTCTTCGCATATACCACTGCCATGGGATCACTCGGAACAGAACAATATCTATTTTAGCTCAAACAACAGTAAGACAATCCATACCAAAATATGTACATAAACAAACTATTGTGTATTGAAAAACTCGAACCTTGAAAGCTAAATAAACACCTTTTTCAAGAAACAGTCAACATGAAGTATTAGTTCAGCTCGCTACCCATGTAAATACTACTTTTGATAAATGTAAACTGAACACTACCAGGATGGGAATCCCATGAAAACTACTTGTAAAACTTGAGAAGAAAGAAAAACACCAGAAACTTGGGGTGTTAGCTTAGTTTTTAGCAATTTTGAGCAACAAAGATGGTGTCCAGGATTTGGTCATCCAAAGGTTAAGCTGAAGTGATACAAAAGAAGCAAGAAACTCTTCAATTTGAAATCCATTTCTTGTTTGAGAAAGTCCTAATGAAGACATATATCCTCCTGATCAGCAAACACAGGACACAAGTACAAACTAATATATTATTAAGAACACCAAAAACAGAACAAATTAAATTATATCACTAATTGTATCACTGAGCACTGTAGTTTTCTTACCCAGGTTTTTCATCAGTGTATAGTAACTACCCATACTAACCAAGACAGTTATCAATCCACATACATAGTAATCCAGCTCATTACAAGAGTACGGCTACAAATATCTTATGTAAACAAAATACTGTCAAAATAGTAACTTTAACTTTTTTTATATAGGTAAATAGACATAGTCCAAGTACACAGAACATATAAAAATAGTAGCTTAACATAAAGTAACGATCAGCTTACATGCCCATTTCCCCTGTTTTGGTTGTTTCTCTTGAAGTGAAAATCACATAGTAAAATGTACTTCAACATAATGAACCAAAATTGTGATAGTTATCTCAAAATTTAGAACTGATTAATTCATAAAATTATGTTAACTCGAGAAATATTATACCAGAGTTTTGAATTCATACAAATTCAATGTGGTTTGGATCATAATTTGTAGTCCGTGCTAAGTTTAGAAAATATATAGGTGATGAAGGTGGACATTAGAGCAGCTAAACAAATGATTCGGCAAAGGAAAGATGCTAGTATAAACCCTAGTAAACATCACTATCAAACATATGGTTATGTTTAGAGGAATACCTTTGAAATGATGTCACGATCTCGCAAGTTAATTGCTGATAGGGATAACTGCAGCACAGATTAAAATACATGAATACATTTTGAAAAAGCAAAACAAATAAGTTAACAGTACATACATAAATAAAAAGAAACTAAAAACAAAAGAGCCACGCATGCAGATAAAATAACAATTCCAGATTTTGAAATCTCCTATAATACTAATAACCGATCCCATCCCCTGTAAAAATTTTTATAGGCAATATACTGCTTTGGAGCTTGCCATTATTCCACCCTTTTCTTTCTAGTAAGGGGCAACAAAACTGCACAATTTCCATATGTTGGAGATGAAAGAAATGGCAGGTAACCCTTTTCAAGAATATAGGTGGCACTTCAACCTTTGGCACTTAAAAATGAGAAATATTCAACTCCTACACAATACTAAAAGGCAACATGTCGCTTCATACAACCTCATTAGTCTCCAATTTACTAATATTCCGTTAAAATATCTAGCTTGACTAAAACGTTTACTGCAGTCTTAAATTTAAGAAGTTGGTTACTATGTGGGGTATCAATTTAGTCAATCAAAACATCATCGTTTATCTAAGCGCCAAAACACATGGCACCACAACCATGCTATCCATTCCTGATTCTAAGAAACTAGTAATAGGCCAAACATTTAAATGATAGAATATCATAGGCAACATTGCGCTACATGCCCCGCATGCTTCATTGATCAAGCGAAACTCGTAGCTTTAAGAGCATTAAGGATGTAACATTTCAGAACCTTTGAAATACACACAAACCGATCCTCTACCATGCAACGAAAACTACTTCTTTGATCATTTTAAACATATATGTATTGAAAACAAAACAATAACACTAAACAGGAATACAAAATATTTATTCGTGTACCATGATAATTTTGAACCTGGCTCTAATACCATGTAAAATTGTAAAATCGGGAAAAACAGAGGATTTGAGGTAAGCAAACTGTATTGTTACTTCTCATTTGTTGAACTGAATTACATCTCTATACAAAGGTCCTGTATTTATACACTAAAGTGACCAATTAATTATTGACATCTGTACTTGTAGAATAACTAACTTAACTGCCAGCTAACAACTTTAACTAATAGATGAATTATTCAGACGAAGCCTTCTGTTTGGCTTCCTGAGATTTTAATTGTAATTCATCTATATAACTTTGAATACTCCAACAATTTTATTATTTACTCTTTCTGGATAACCTTTTTTTAATTAAGTTTTGCACCTTGCATTTGTGTAAGAATAGTATTACAGGGAAACTCAGGCAGTTAAAATGAACCGTCAAAATGAGGGGATAAACTCAGTGGCATATTAGCATTTTCCGTAATATATATATAGATAGGTATTAGAATGGCAGTCACTACCTCAACTTGGGTTAAGAGTTGCCGGAGCCCTCAAGACCTATAGAAGAACTCAACGGCGTTGTTGTGGCAGGCATTGTTGTTGTTGTTAGCTATGGGGCTCTGTTGGACCCCACCCACGGCCTGCTTTCCTCCTTCCACGTCCGAAAAGCAGTTCCCCATCTGTCTCTCTCAAGCCCAAATGAGATTCCATTTTTGTTTTTGTTTTCTCTTCTCTATTTAAAACCTTGGATAAATTATTTACTTATCCTCAAAAAAACTTTCAGAGCTCTTCAAACTCAACCTATCCTTTGTATCAAAACATACAAAAATGAATATTTTTTTTATGTTTTTGGATCGCAACCCACTTTAGAGAAATCGTGTGTGTTGAGGATTGTGATTGTGGAGGATTGTCTTTATCTGCTCTGCTCTATTTATTAACGGAGAACAAGCAGTTTCCTACCAATACGATGGAATGTTTCCTTCCTTCCTTCCTTGCAAGAACGTACAAGATTGTAGCATCTTTTACGAAGTAGGAGGTGTTTTCTTCACAAACACAACAGTTGTTTCTTTTAGGACTCAGCGAAACGGGGTTTCCCTTGACAACTTTTTTTCTCCCTTTTAGCAATTACACGTTAAAACCAACACAGAGGAAAATGAAAAGAGGGATGCTACTTTATAATACAACGAACCCAGAAGAAATTAAATTGTTTATTTATAAAAACCATTATTAATTTGCATCATTTCTACAGACTTGGAAGCAACGTTCAGAGTTTTCGAATCGATGAACACTGGACATAGTTTAATGACAGGACCTTGACTGACTATGGTAGGTTGAATTAAACGTTTGATTTCCAAATTCAAAGGGGTTTGTGGATCAAAGTTTTGAAAACCCGAAGAGGGCATGCTACCTATTTATCGTTTTTTTTTTTGATGGGAATATGCTTCATAGCATTCATTCATAAACGAAGTTACAACTGTGAAACTGTGACTTATCAGTACAGGAGAACCAGACTATAATTTAACTAACGCAACTGCTCAGGAGCTTCCCTGCCAACAAATTTTTTTGTGACGGACATTGTCTAAACTTCTACACCCTCTCTCCTGACAACTGTCAAAAGAGAAAGCGCTCTGTGAAAACAGAGCTAAAACAACCTTTCTTCCGAAGAAGAGAGGTACACCCACGCTCCATCCTCCCAAGGAGGAGAAGTACAACTACACTCTCTCCTCCTAAGGAGGAAGAGTACCACCACCTACCTCCTCCAAAAGAGGAGTATGACAAACACCCACCTTCCTCCAAAAGAGGAGTGGGACCTAGACTATTTATATTATTTATAAAACTAAAACAGACTAACAAAACCAAATACATAAAATAAACAGATAAAGGGCTGTAAAGCAAAAAGGCCCAGCCCAAAGGCCCGGCGTGAATGCACAT
>QGSO01001447.1:0-19969 GCA_011037825.1 Carya cathayensis
TGGAAAATAAATGGAAATTTGAAAGAATCCAAATCGCAACAGCCAACAGATATGTCAAGGGATAACTTTTTTTAAAAGCATGATTTTAACGACTACGAAGAAGTATTAAGCATGCCAAGAATTCCATATCTTATGAAAGGGGAAGGAAAAAAAAGAATCTTCCTGGTGGGTTTTAGATTATTTAGGCACCAAGAACAAAAACTCAGTAATTAACAATCTATGATCTTTCAATTATGAACCTCTCTCCCTTGAACTTGCTCAATAAATTTGTTGTACTTCAAATGTAGCATCTCGCAACAATTGATACCATCTTTCCTTAAATGAGCAATTTGCACTAATCTTGAGAAGACCAAATAAACAGTTTGACAATCAACTGCTGACCATTTCCAACATAATTATCAAGGATCAATTCACATAAAAAAAAAAAAAAAATTAGTCATTACAAAAGGTAACTACTATGTCACAAAGAAAAAGTTGAGGGATGTGAGTTCATACAATATAAGATTTAGAAAGAAGGTCACTGCGAAGCGCAATAGGATTTTGGCAATTCCTGCAGCTGTACAAAGGAAGATCACCATCAACCTTCGCCATTGAACTGAAAACTTAAGACCAAAGGAACAAGGAGAAACTTTTCTAAACCACGAAAGCTTAGAAAAATGATTTGAATCCACGACCTGGGGTGATGTGTGTGGGTATTTATGGGAAGGGAGTGGTTAGAACTTAGATGAACAATTTCAAATCGTTGACGGAGAGAGTATCAAGAAGAAGACAAGCCTGAAAGAAAAATGAGGTTGCTAAAGACAAGGTTAGTGGGGTCGCAAACAGCGTGGAAGAAAAGAAATGTATACAAAGAAAGAAGAGCACAGGAATTATATAAAAAGTAATATTATAAACTCGACTGATTTATTGCATCGAAAATAATTTTTTAATTTGATAAACTATATCAAATTATAAATCAGTTTGTGAGATTGTTAGAATATTTCCTAAGACAGAATCTTTCTTCTTTGTTTATTTTTCTCACTGTTTGTATTACAAGTCAACAAGACCCCAAAAAATATACTCTCTTCCTAAGTTCGCTTGCAGGTGAAGGCATTAAAAATCGCATAGGATCACTCTGATTTAGTGATTGGCTTCATCTCGGTTAATCCAGCATCATGGCCACATTGACCTTTTCACCTTCCTACCACTTTCCTTGTCAATATTCTTGGAATATATTTCTAATAATTTATTTTTGAATATCCGAGTATGAGTTGGAATCCTATTTCTAATAAAAAAGTCAAGTTGACTCTGCATTGTGTCTCCTAGCGCAACGGCGTTTTAATTTTAAAGATCCAATAACAAACAACTCATATGAATATAAATATATGTAAACGAAGAAAAAGTAACGGATGCATGTATGGATTAAGCAATGGAGTTGTAGTGATTGGATTCAAGATGGTCATGGATTCCCATACTCATTAACCCCATTTTTCTAACGCCTCCCCCCCCACGTGCACACTTCAACTCCCTCCTAAATTCACTTCCACTATCCTTAAATCCATGACGTAATCACAGACAGTAGTACTCCTCCCAAGGTTTCAGTTTCCTTTCCTATGTGCATGCAACTTGCAAGAACAGAGGCTGTGAAAGTAGTTGCATGCATAGTTAATTGTTGAGATCGTTTTTTATATAGTTGTTGAAGCAGCGGTCAAGAAATATTCTGGAAAGATGGAAAAGTACGAGATCGTGAAGGATTTGGGAGAGCTTGTGTTTTTGTTGTTTGCAGTGGGATTTTTGGTATGTTGGAGACTATACAGCTGCAGCGTTAAAAATAGCACAGGATCACTCTGATTTCGTGATTGACTTCATCTCGGTTAATCCAGCTTCATGGACCGGGGAACCTATAAATCCAGCATTCATTTAGGCTACACTCGGAATTCAAATGGTCACTGGTGGTGATGCACTTGGCCAGCAATACAAAACTCCATATTCCGTAAGTTACCATCAACGCTGAGTTCTTTCTCCCCCCTTTGGTATTTTTCCTTCTTTATTTCTGTTTTTTTTTTCCCCTCTTGTCAAAAGATGAGGGAAAGAGAAAATTAACAGGTGAACACTAGTGGACAAAAAAACTTGATTTCTTATATAATTCTAGTTTCTCCAAACGGTGTGCTGCATCAGGTTCCTAACATTCAAAAGAACTAAATTTTTGTTGGCGTATTATATATGATCTTCCCTTGATATCTGTCTCCAGATGCGAAGCAATAAAGGTATATCGATTTCAGAATCAATTCGCACATTTTATTATGCAAGGGATACATTCCAACAACATATTTAAAAATATTCCTATTATCAAAATTCTTTAATGTCATATGTAACTATTTCTCTGTTTTTACCTACTAGTACTGTAGTTTTAAGTTACTTGGTAATGAAGTCTAGATCTGTGAAGGAAAAAAAAAATGGGAGAGAGAGAGAGAGGTATCAGTCATTTTCTCCTATTTTTCCTACTTGCTCATTTTCTAGAGAGGAAAATGTAAAAAGCATAAAAGAGGAACAAAATAAAAATAAAAAAACAGTGAAAACAAGACAATAGAGGATACTTGTGTCGGGTTGAAAAGATATGTACACAATGAATAATGAGTTGGTGTTCACTCACCCCACCAATAAAGTTGACGATAACGTCAATATATTACTATTATGAATTATCCTTTGGTTTTTCTCTTTTGTTTCATATCATTGAACGTGCGAGGAAGGATCGAGGCAATGGATTCCGTCCGTTGATCGAACTCGACAAAATTACAACCCACCTTCTCCGAAACAATACCCAACAACCAATGAAGACTTCTTGTTGTTGACTTGTGTGAGGTTTCCGTCCGTTGATCGAACTCGACAAAATTACAACCCACCTTCTCCGAAAAAATACCCGACAACCAATGAAGACTTCTTGTTGTTGACTTGTGCGAGCGCTCTTATAGCTTCTTCCCAGACGGAACCGGTTACTTCTTTCGACTCTCTGGTTAATCTTTTGCATCGTTTCCTGATTCATTCCTTTCTCCAGAGAAAACAATGCCGATTGGAGAGCTCTTTCTTGCTGCGTTCCTTCAAGTGTTATTTGACCGATTGGCTTCACCCGAGTTGCTGTTCTTTGCACGCCGAGAGGGACTTGAAAAAAAGCTGGACAAGTGGAGCAAGACGTTGTCAACTATTCAAAAGGTGCTTGATGATGCAGAGGAGAGGGAATTTCATTCTGAGAATACGGCAGTAAAAGAGTGGCTGGAGGATCTCAAAGACTTGGCCTACGATGTGGAGGACATACTCGATGAGTTTGCCACACAAGCTTTGCGACGCAAATTAAAGGGTAAAAATCAGGCAACGACTAGTAAGGTACGGAATCTCATCCCTGCTTATTTTAGTGGTTTAAGAAGTAGGCTGGAGTCAAATATCAAGGAAATCAGTACTCGATTTGAAGATCTAGCGACACGAAAAGAGAAACTCAATTTGAGACAAAATGTTGACAGGAGGCCACATGGAATAAGAGGGCCACTAGCCCCAACTTCTATAGTGAATGAAGTCGTTTACGGCAGGGAAGGAGATAAAAAGGCATTACTTGATTCATTGCTGAGTCAAGGATCAAACGATCAAGTCTCTGTGATTCCTATAGTTGGTATGGGGGGGGGGTATTGGAAAGACAACCCTTGCCCAGTTTGTATACAATGATGAAGAAGTCAAAAGTTTGTTTCATCTCAGAGCTTGGACTTGCGTTTCAGAAGATTTCGATGCTATTAGGGTCACGAAAGCAATTTTAAAATCTCTTAGCCGCGAAAGCAATGATGATAATGATTTGAATTTGTTGCAAATCAAATTAAGTGAGGCCCTAAAAGGGGAGAAATTTCTAGTCATTCTGGATGATCTTTGGAATGAGAATTATAATGATTGGACAATCTTACTTGCTCCTTTCAAAGCAGGCGCTCCAGGAAGTGTAGTTATTATCACAACTCGCCATCGAGAAGTTTCGAGGAGGACAGGTACCACTGAAGCTTACCAGCTGGATTTGTTGTCAAATGACGCTTCTGTGTCCATATTTACCCAACATGCCTTGGGGACAAAAGACTTTTCTTCACACGCACACCTCAAAGATATTGGTGAGGAAATCGTTCGAAAATGTAAAGGCTTGCCTTTGGCGGCAAAAATACTTGGAAGCCTCTTACGTTCAAAACAGGACCGTGATGCCTGGGAGGAAATATTGAATAGCGAGATATGGAAAACAGGTGGTGAGGAAATCGTTCCAGCTCTTATGTTGAGTTACTACCATCTCCCATCGCATTTGAAGAGATGCTTTGCTTACTGTTCTATACTCCCTAAAGATTATGAATTTGAGGAGAAGGAGGTGGTTCTATTATGGATGGCAGAAGGCTTGATTCAACCACAACAAAAAGAAATGGAAATGGAAGATTTGGGTTCAAAGTATTTTCGGGATTTGTTGGCAAGGTCATTTTTCCAACAATCCAATGACAAAAAATCTCGATTTGTGATGCATGACCTCATCAATGACTTGGCTAAATCTGTTGCGGAAAATACATGCTTTAGAATGGAAGATAGAGTTGAGGGTAGTAAACAAGGGAGTATTTCTACAAAGGCTCGCCATGTGTCTTACCTAGGTGACTATTATGATGGCTTTAAAAAGTTTGAGGCCTTTTCTGAACTCACATGTTTACGTACCTTCTTACCTCTAATGTTTCCATCATCTATTTGGAGTTGTTTTTTGACCAGTTATGTTTCTCTTGAGTTGTTGCCAAAATTACGATGCTTGAGGGTGCTCTCATTCAAGGGTTACCGGATAACCAAGATATCGGATTCGATTGGTGATCTCAAGCATCTACGGTATCTTGACCTGTCTCGCACTTGCATCACCAGCTTGCCTGAATCAACAACCACTCTTTCCAATTTACAAACATTGTTGTTAGAACACTGCGAACGTCTAGAGAAACTACCTTCAACATTTGGGAACCTGGTCAACTTACGTCACCTCAGTATTTTACGAGCAAGATCACTAAAAGCAATGCCTTTGCATATAGGCAAATTAACTTCTCTTCGAACATTGTCTGATTTCATTGTGGGAGAAAATTGTTGCTCGAGGTTGAAGGAGCTAGGGTCTTTGTCCTATCTTCGAGGGACACTCTGCATTTCAAAACTGGAGAATGTGATTGAGCCAGAGGATGGAAGAGACATGAATTTAAAAGGTAAGCCGAACCTTGATGGGTTGTCATTGGGATGGAGTGAATACATTGCTGACTCAAAGGACAGAACAAGTGAAAAGGAGTTTCTTAACATGCTACAGCCTCACAAAGTTTTGAAAGAACTGACTATCAAATGCTATGGGGGTACAGAATTTCCGACATGGTTAGACCGCGCTTCCCTTCCTAATCTGGTGTTCTTGACTATTGAAAATTGTAAAAAGTGCACATCATTGCCCCCATTGGGGAAACTTCCATCACTCAAAGTCCTTTCGATCACGGGTATGGCTAGCATGAAGAGTATGGGTCCTGAAGTTTGTGGGGATGGCTCGTCACAACCTTTTAGATCCTTGCAGACTCTTAAGTTTCGAGAATATGGTGGAGTGGGAGAACTGGAGTCCTTGTGAAGCATTCTTCTCAAACTTACGTGAGCTCTCTATTAAAAATTGTCCCAAGCTGTTGGGAAATTTACCAAACCACCTTCCTTCACTTGAAAATGTTGAGATAGATGGATGTTGTCGGAACTTAGTGGTCTCAGTTTCGAGCTTTCCAGATCGATGCAAAATAAAATTTGAGGGATCAGAAGGGGTGGTGTGCGGAAGAGAAGTTGATTTTAGCTCGCTGAATTTGAAGAATCTTTCAACAATTTCAGAATTTGAGTCTCAAATGAAAGTGTTAATTACAATGGGTGGGCTGGCAAATGTACAAAAATTACAGGTTAAAGGATGCATGGAACTGACGCATTTGTGGTCAAATGCGGTGGGATCATTTCCGCATCTCCCAAGTCTTCGTTATCTGCAGGTTTTTGGTTGTCAAAAACTAGTTTCGTTGGTAGCTAAAGGCCAGCTGCCTCCGACTCTAAAGGAACTACATATACAGGCTTGCAAAAATATTCAGATTTTGGTAGAGGAGGATGACACGGCCAATAGCTGCGGCAACAGCGGTGACAGCGGCAGATCTTATGATCTTCAGGATTTGAGAATTTCCGACTGTCCATCCCTCAAATCCCTAATATCAAGCGGTGAATTACCTGCAGCACTTCAAACATTACAGATTCGTTCATGTCCAGAGCTAGAGTCAATAGCGAAGGAATTACATCATAATTCATTGCTTAAATCCATTGACATTGCTTATTGCGGAAATCTTAAATCGTTACCCACCGGTATACACAGTCTCAGCCATCTAAGCGATATTATAATTCGGGATTGTCCAAGTCTCGATTTCTTACCGGACGGTGAGTTGCTCCCTGCCAACCTGACAACGCTTGGTCTTGACAGCTGCGAGAAAATGCATGCCGTTGTCAATCGCATACACACTTGTACCTCTCTTCAAGGTTTGAGTATGGGGAAATGTCCAAGACCACTTGTATGCTTTCCAGAAGAAGGTTTTCCCACCAACCTAACAGTTCTTTCGATCGAGGATAGTTGTATTGCTCAGGGCTTGTTTGAGTGGGGGTTGCACAGGATTCCCTCTCTCAAAGCTCTTCGAATTTGCGATGGATCTTCTCTCCTGGTGCCCTTTCCAGAGATGAAGCTGCCTACTTCTCTAATCAAGTTGGAGATCAAGAACTTTCCGAATCTGGAATACTTGTCTCCCGAGGGCTTTCGAAACCTCACATCACTTGAATTCTTGAGAATCTGGAATTGCAAAAAACTCGCGTCCTTTCCAAAGAAGGGCCTACCTCCCTCACTCCGAAGACTTCAAATTATTGATTGTAAAAAGCTAACGTCATTTCCAAGAAACTGCCTGCCTCCCTCACTCCTAGACCTTTTTATCGACAATTGTCCTCTGTTGGAAGAATGGTGCAAGAAAGAACGAGGACGGGAGGGGTCTACGATAGCCCGCATTCCCAATGTATATCTAGCTTAAGACTTGAATGGTAAAAGATAAGAGTATATTTATGTTGTTTTGACATTTGTATATATATCAGTTTGACATATGAAAATTCCGTTGGGGTCCTGGGGATGGTTGGATTAAACAGGGATTCATATTTATTTTCTCACTGATCCAAAAACTAAACTGGAATTGATAAAGTTTATGAAGGAGGACTACTAAATTAAAGAGATAAATAAATTATGAATTGAGTTTTATAACATTTATCAAAGTCTAGGGTTGTGACCCGTAAAGGAGCTGTTCCGACCCGACTCGAAATGAGTCCATTCTGAACGGAAGCATTCCTTATTTTCACCCGTTACCCGATTAACCGATCCGAATTTTATAGGGTCGGGTTCGGTTATTCCGATTAAATGTTTGTTTCTTGGATCTGGGCAGTGGACACGAATCACACGAATTGAGATTCTGAGAAGTGAGAAGTCGAAGAGTCTCTGTCTCCCTTTTCTCATTGTACGCACACACAGAAAAAGCCCCGATTTCCCACTGTACACTCACACAAAAAATTTCCAATTCATCACCCCTCTCTCTCTCTCTCTCTCTCTCTCTCTCTCTCTCTCTCTCTCTCGTTCTGAGTGAGCCATGGCGTTACCGAGCTGCTCAGTTGACCAACTGGCCCAGTTATTGGGCTCAAAGACCACCGACGCCACAGCCGCTGCAGCGACAAGTTCACACGGTGAACCTCTGTGACCAAATCTCCAACAGCTTCATCGGCCGCCACTTCTTCAGACTCAAGGAAATTCCTTCGTTGAAATCGTCGTCCTCCGATTACGGTAACTTCCTCTACTCCTTCCTCACTAGTTTCATTTACCCTGACATATCTCACTGGATTTGGTCCCTCGACGGCTGGGCTAGCGTTTTCAACACAGAAAACCTTTTGTTTAGCATTAGCGTGGCCACGACCTAGTCCGTTTGCATCGCGGCTCTCACCACTCTCTTCGGCAAGAGAATCCTATCCGGCCACTGGAATGTGACGGACATGCCCAACGGATTACTTGATCAATTCGCAGCGATCACCGCTGGTTCTCAAAAACAACTCCTCACAGAATCGGTTAACGGGTAATTACTCGACCCGGACCATTTGAAAACGGGTAGCAACGGAATTAGCCGCTTCCGAACCGTTTTGTTTCGGTTTGGGTAAATTTCTGCGGTTCGGGTCGGAATTTCGGGTCGGCCTTTGTGGACGGTTTAATTGTTCACCCCTATATCAAACATATAATATTTATGCTATTTATTTAATTAAAAAATATACTTAAAAACAAATATTTGCTTTTACAAATCTTGTTACTTGTTTTTAAGAGCTTTTATAGTAAAAAAAAAATTAGAAATACACTAAGAGACACATTCAGTGGTACATGGTGGGTAACTCCTTAGCGTTGTTTTTTTCAACTTTGTGTATTTAACGAAACCTTGTTTTTCTCACAATTTTTATTTTTTTGCAAGAATCACAAAAAATCATGCAGTTTTTCACTTTTCACCCAAAAAACTTATTTGCAAAACCGTATTTATTGGGGATTTATGAGGCGAAAAGTAAAAAACTAGACAAAATTATTTATTTATCAAAAGATATAAATACAAGATCAGTTGATTCTGCAAGCAATAAAAGATATTTACATTTAAATGATGTTTTGATATTAAAATAAAATAAAATAAAAAATAAAATAATTTAAAATGCTTGCGGAACCAAACCCAGCGCAAAGAGATGGAGAATAAAATATGTAAGTATGGCTGTAATCGAGCCGAACCGGTCTTTGGCTTGCCAAGCTTGGCTCGAGTTAAAATACTCGAGCTCGAGCCCAAGCTCGAAAGGTTTTTTTATTCTTTGTTCAAACTCGGCTCGATTAGCTAAACTCTAAACTCGAGCCCAAGCTCGAGCTCGTCCTACAAATGAGTTCGAGTCAAGTCAAGCTCAAATTGATTCGAACTCAAGCTCAAATTGTTTATTTTTTTTAATAAGATTTAATAATTAATAAAATAAATAAATAAATAATCTAATATTGAATTTATACAACTAGCAAGTAGAACCTCTATTGGGCACACATTTATACACTGGGCACATACTTTGAAAAAAATGAATAAATATAAAACTCATAAAAAAATTAATTTTTGAGAACTGGTTCATACAATCGTGAAGTGTGCAATCGCCATGCAGTCACTTTGAAAATTAATGGGGTCTACTATTAAAAATTAATTTTCTTTTAATGTGGGTCTTATATTTATTTATTTTTTTAAAGTAATTACGCGACACTAGCACATTCACGATTGTAAGTATCATTTCTTTTAATTTTTTTAATAGTGGACTACTATATTTTTCAAAAAGAATGTGCGGTATTTGTACAATCCATGATTTTATCTAGTGTTACTCAATTATAAATGATTTGGATAATTTTTTTTATAGATAAAAATTGCTATTATTTATCTTCTATTTTATGCTAGATTAAGGCATCGTTTGACTTTACAGATGAGATAAGATGTGATTAGAAATATGTAAATAATAATGAAATAATTTAAAAATAGTAGTAAATAATTTGAGTCAAGATGTTTAATGGGATTTTGGAAAATGAAAGAAAAAATTGAATACAAAAATTATAAAGTTACAAGAGGGTTAGAATATAAAATGTTAATATTATTTTTGTTTAAATATTTAAAAAAGTTGAATTGTTTTTGCGTTTTATTTGAAAGTTTGAAAATTTGTAATGATTAGAGAATGAATAAATGAAAAAGTTGAAAGATTGAAATTAAAAAATATTTACATTTAAATGATGTTTTGTTAGTAAAAAATAAAATAAAATAATTTAAAATGCTAGCGGAAGAGATGGAGAATAAAATATGTGAATATGGCTATAATCGAGTCGAGTCGAGCCGAGCCAGTCTTTGGCTCGACTCAAAATACTCGAGCTGGATATTTTTTTTATTCTTTGTTCGAGCTTGACTCGATCAGCTAAACTCTAAACTTAAGTTCGAGCTCGAGCTCGTCCCACAAATGAGTTCGAGTCTAGTCGAGCTTGAGTTCGAGTTGAGTCAAGCTCAACTTGACTCGAACTCGAGATCGAATTGTTTATTTTTTGAACAAAATTTAATAATTAATAAATTAAATAAAAAAATAAAAGATCTAATATTGAATTTATACAACTAACAAGTAGAATTTCTATTGAATTATAAAATTTTAAAAATTTTTTATAAATAATTAATATCTAACTAATTGATATTTATCCAAAATAACAATATATTATATGCTTACATATATTATTAATACATACATTTGATATGATAATATATATTTATTTCATATATGATTCCCACATACGGTATATGAAACTTTTAAATTTTATTGACTAATTATTATACAAATTATAAAATATACCTATGATGTATATTCACTATATAGACATAAGTAATTAGATTACATATTATTTACTTAATTATAAAAATGGTATGTTTATATTATTAGTTAATACATATATATATGTGTGTGTGTGTGTGTGTGTATTTATCAATATATGAATGAGTTTTAATTGAGTTGAGCTAACGAGTCGACTCGAGTATAAACGAGTAGGCTTAAAGAGCCTTAGTCTAGTCGATTCGAGTTTTGTCGATTATGTGTCATTTATAAATAAAGCAGGTATCTACTTTCACAAATGAGCTTTTTTTTTTTACGAGTTAAGTTCAATTCGAGTTTAACCGAGCAAACTATTGAACAGATTAATTCACTTACAGCCGTATATAAGAGTTGAAAAATCTCTTTTTAAAAAGAAAAGTATGACATGTGTGTTTAATTCAAAGTAGAAAAAAGAATTAGCCTGACCTCAGCATACTCACGCTAAGCCCTTGTTTAGTGAAATAATCTCTTTTAAGTTTATCTAATTATTACAACTTTTCAAAATTTTAAATAAAATAAAATAAATAATTTAATTTTTTAAAATTTTAAAATATAAATAATATTAAAACATTATTTATTCAACTTTTATCTCATCTCAATTTAACTCAACTTACTTTCAAACCTAAGTATTCATTAAATATATATATTTGAAACAAGGTTTAAGTTAAATAATTAATGGTTGTTTTTAAACATTATCTATCTAAAACGAACATAAACATATATACATGGATAATTCTATTTATCATTTCCACACATTATACTTTATATTTATTTTATTTTATTTTTATTTTTCCTATAATAAATCTACAGTGTATGAATGATAAATAGAACAACTTAATTAATATAATAAGAATAATAAGAAAAAAAATAATTTTTCAATATGAAAATGTATTGTGGATGTCATCCTCAAAAAGCAACTCCTTACCTCGTCCTCCACAAATCGAAAACACAAACTCCTTAAGCAATCTCTTTGTTGATTCCATTTGATTATCACAATCGTTCCTTCATATGCCGATCATTGTTTGAACGTTGAAGTAAAGATGTGTTCTTCTTCTTCTTGGCCAAGTTTGGTCTCCAAAAGCCTCATTTCTTGGCATTTCAGGACCTATCTTCGAGCTGGCTTCCTCCTTTCACAATTATCGATCATCTCTCAAATCCCTCAATCCTAGATAAAGCTCCTCTACAAATAAAGACCCGATATTTTAATTTTAAATTTTTTGTTATATTTGTTGCATTTCTAGATCATAGAATCCGAAAACATGGAAATCTCCGACAATTCCAAGTCCTCCTCCTTCTTCAATTGGTCGCTTACCTTGCACCACCAATCCTCAATCGTTACCCGGAAGAAACCCTATCTCCAAGCCACTCTGGACTAGACCGGCTCCGATTCCTTCCTCAGATTTTACAATTCCATTGAATCCATTCGCTCTGCCGATAGTTCCATCAAAGGTAAGGTCAAGCAACTCCGTAGTTTCTTCAAATCTTCGAGAAACACCGAGGAGTCCGTATTGCAATTGAAATCCCAATTGCTGCCTAGCAAGCTCAAACCCGCAAGAAACTGGATCATTTCAGTCCCCGATAGCCTTTCAATTCGATTGCTGGGTACGGAGGACAATGTAATGGAATTTTTTTTTCTTGGATCGAAGGTCCAGAAGACAAGTCCAAACGTGGAGAGCCCGACCCGACTAGGCAGCCTCTTGGCCTATTAGAGGCCATCAACAGATCAGAGCTCGGCCTATGGCCATAATCACGTGGGAAGACCCCAAAAATGCATGGAAATATGGGACACATCACCTCAACGTTCCCCCTATAATGCCTAGTCTTAGATAGCACTATACATGTAGGTGGGCGGGAAACATGAAGAACCCTTAATCTTCTGATAGGTAATGAAGGAGGAGCTTGATGGCATGTACTCACACGATAGAAGGGACAGAGAGCCACGCCGTATTAATTGTGCCACCCCTAAGCCACATTGCATTAAAGCAATATAACTAAAGGAACTGTTGAGAGGATATATCCCCCTGACACGAGGTATGGTAGTTGACCTCCAGAAGCCTAATATAAAAACCAATCCCCTGGTATGAAGAACTCTCTCTGATCCCTTTACTCTTTTGCGTAAACTACTAAGAGGATACTGACTTAGGATTCAAAGACTCCCCGGTCTCCACCAAGGCCTCCTATCTCTTTGTGTTTTCTCTGTATGTGTAGGCTCAAGATTCAAGGCTCGAGTTGTTGAACATGGCCCAAAGGTGTGCAAAACACGATGTTAACTGACATAATCGTAGTTTTCTCACTCGCTTATGCCGTGTTTGTAGAACCTACGAGGACTATTATGCTGCGATGATGATATTTTGGGGGTTTTGGATTTAGGTTGATGAGCAGGACGTATCCATGAACTATGCGTATTTGGAAGAGATGCGAGTGTATTGGGACAAAAGAACATGACTTTGCCACATATGTTTATGAAAGGGAAGCACTTAGGAGGCACTGAGGTGATCAAGCACCTCTTCGAAGTTGGCGAACTGGCGAGAATTCTCCAAGGTTTTCTGGTTCAGAAACTCAAGCTCATCTACTAGAGCTATGGGGATGTAAGGTTCGTGTCGTGCTCAAATTGCAATGGAAGTAGAAAGATGTTTGATGAGGATGAAGATAGGGTCAAGAGGTGCCTGGAGTGCAATGAGAACGGCTTGGTTTGTTACTTGGACTGCTGTTCCTCCTAAAGTTGGTCAATTTAGATGGAAATGTTTATTGTTTATAAGTAATTACAATACTTGCGGAGGATGATTTGTCCACTTCTGGAATTAGTTTAGTGTTTTAGACATTCAATGGAAAATAAAAAATAATAATAGTATCTAGATCAGTTTGACAAGATTTTAGATTGCAGAAGTCTATTATGGAGGAAGCAAGTTTGTCATCTGTTGGGGGAACTGATATGTTCAAATCCCCGTCCGTAATTTCAAAATGCAAAATTGGTTTTAGGGTGTGTTTTCTATTGTATGTTTCATAGAGGGTAAAAGGGCATCTCCAACATGGGATTGTAAATATTTTAGTAGTAGTATTTACCTATAGGCTTTGGAAATGTTGTCGAATGATGTATTGTAATGAGAATGGGTTTATTTGATGCCCAATTAATTCTGTCTATCTTAATGTTATTTCATAGATCGTTGCATCTTAGAAATGGCTTGCTAAGTTTATATAGTCAATATTGACTGCTAGTTTATTCTCAACCAGTAACATTCTAATTTCCTACCATTCAATCGGGATTCGAGACACAAGTACTAGGCATGAATTGTGTCAATAACTATCTAGCCAATTCTTCGAAGCTGTCAATTAATCCAAGGTGGAGTGTGCCAAACCATCCTCTCATCATTCCCCTCAGGGTCAGGGGAAAAGCCTAACAACCGATTTCTCCTAGAAATCCATGGAGAATGATATACGCTTTGAAGTTCTCCAAGTAATCAACTAGATCCTTTGACCCATCGTACATCTCTATCTGCGGTACATTGAACTTGAGTGGAAGTGGCATGACCATGATCTCCTCGCTATAGGGAAAATTGGTCCAACTCAATTATTGTTCTACCGAAGAAGATCCCCCCATCTTCTACGCCATCTCCTTGTACTTTCCGGTGAGGTTCCATAGTTCATCATGCAACTTTTTCTTCTCTATATCTCGCGCATTTTGTCCTTCGTTGCTATGCGCCTCCCCTTCACCTTGCTCGCCGTGGTTAGGCATGGTAGCGTCTCTAAGCTCCAAGTTGCAACACGTCAAATCTTCATACTCTTTCCTTTGATTCTCCATGGCGTCTAACGCCACCTTCAGCTTCTGCTTTGTTGCGGCTAATTGTGCCTCCATATCTAGAGCATTGTTTTTGGTTCATAGGTTGCTTGAGAACGTGTCATGGTCGGCATGTTGGAACCACGTTGATGTTCAATAGAAAACTGAAATCATAGATCACATAATCCCATAGACGGCGCCACTATAAGGGACTTGTCCCACCACCTAACGTAATCGTCATCCTGCAAATCATATATGGGTGGCACTGGATGCCTATGACAATCTTATGCCTAAGTCAGTAACAAATTATAGATAATAATTCAAGTATGTAATCATATAGATTAAGAGTTACCTGTTATCCATATATATAGGCGTAGAAATATGTAGAAACTCATTGGATTATAAACAAATTAGGTTTATGATGTACTTAGCAGTGAGATTTATTCCTAAATTACTGGAGTTATCTGACCGCCATATTATAGATCTATTAGAAATGACTTATCTCTACTAATAACCAGAATGGCCAAGTGGCCTCTTCGGATGACTATCCATTAAGGGTATTTGGCCGTCATGGGCCTTAGGGCTTCGATTTAGGGCCATCCCTATATTGGACCCTCCAATACTTCAATAACTTAACTAGATATACTTTTATGGGCTTAATTTAATGGCATGTAATATAATAATAACATAATTATAAATAATTATGTTGCTTTGTAGCAATAATTATTATTTAATAAAAGTAGAATGAGTTTTATTATCTTATTTTGTGAAAATAATGCTTATGTTCTGAAAATTATAAAGCACTAATTGTAGGCTCGCACTATGACTATGAGCGAGAAGACGTCCCTGCATTTATTATGGGAAAAGAAAAAGAAAAATAAATCATTATTTTGAGTGGTAACTACAGTTGAAGTGCAACTCAAAAAATCTTCTCGATGTGAAAATTATCAAAACACTTTTGAGAAAATGATAGTTACCGATCTGGTCCAGTCTTTATAGATGTTCAATTTTCGGTTTATTATTTTCTCCAGATCAGACCGAATTACACCCCTACATAGGAGGGTATACCATAGTCAAACTTTTTAGTTTTATTAATCTAATATGCCCATAAAAAACTATCTATTGTAACTTGATAAGTAAATCAATATTTTGGAGTTAATATTCTAACAGTCGCATAAATATTATATATTGAGAGAGAAAAACTTATATTTATGTTAAAACTATCTATTGATCTAACGTATTAATTTGTTTAATAGGGATAAATAACCAATAACCCTCATGGATTTATATGGTTTGAAATTAGACCATTGTGCAATTTCTTTTAGGATGAACATTTTGTGCTATCACAAGTCTAGCATTAATCTCATCCATCACATATTTCGTTGAAGACACGTATCACTCTCTAGAGTTGCCACTTGGTAGAAAAAAAATTTTCCTACTTCAAAAATTTAAATAAAAATAAAACATCAATTACGTACAATAATGTTAAATTCAAAAAATATAAAAAAATATCTTAAAAAACAACGGGTGAGGGATAGTGGTAGACCAAGTGGGTTCAGCTAGTAGGTGGTTGGCGAGGGATAGTCCCTCCCCTCCATCCAATGTTGTCTTATTAACTTTTTTATTTTTATTTTTGTGTTTTTAAATTAAAATTATTATTAATTTTTATTTAGATTTTTTTAAGTAAGAAAAGAAAAATTCAACTCATAGTTGCTCTAGAGAATGTATATTAGCATGGAGTGTAAAACTAGAAAACACAAGGGCCTAATCTCAAATCGGGAAAAATGCAGGGGTTATTGGTCATATATAAAATTACGATTTCAATTGTAAGACTTTACAAAAATTCAAAATAAATGTATGTTTAACTAGTAGAGTAAAAGCAGGAGTTCTAATGTCGAAAGTTCTAAGCTTTTTGAAGGGCATACAAGCCAAGTACATTCTTGGGGAGTTCTTCAAGTCAAAGGAAGCACCTACACTAGCCGCAACATTTTTAGCAAGGCCATATGCTATCCTTTTCCCTCTGTATGTGTATGGCAAGTCTCAAATGGCATCCAAGAGTAAACAGTAAGGATCTCTTCCTAGATTTCAAAGTACTACGTCGGAGGATATTTGTGATCATTAAACCGGTGCACAAGAGGTAATGAAGTAGTTTCAACAATGAGATTAAAGAGCTACGTACAATTGATAATAAATCTCACGCACACTTCTATATATATATATATATATATTTGAATCTAAAGTAGAGATCCTGATTAACTGCAAGTATTATTTCTCTTAATTTTTTAATAATAAATCACTCTTTTTAAAAACGAATGTGGGGCGTTTGTACGACCCATGACTGGAGTTAGCATAACTCAATTATAAATGACTTGGATATTTTTCTTTTCACAAACGAAATTTTTTTTCTACGAGTCAAGTTCAATTTGAGTTTAACCAAGCGAGTACCGAGCAGACTATTGAACAGACTAGTTCATTTATAACCCTAAAAGAGTTGAAAAATACTTTCAAAAAGAAAAGTATGACAGGCATGTTTAATTTAAAGTAAAAAAAAAAAGAAAAGAATTAGCCTAACCTCATCATATTCATGCTAAGCCCTTGTTTAGTGAAATAATCTCTGTTGTTTATCCAAATATTATAGCTTTTCAAAATTTTAAATAAAATATAATAAATAATTTAATTTTTTTAAATTTTTAAATATAAATAATATTAAAAAAATATTTATTCAACTTTTATCTCATCTATATTTAACTCAACTTACTTTCAAAACTAAGTATACAATATATATATATATATATATATATATATAATTGAAATAAGGTCTAAATTAAATAATTAATGGTTGTTTTTGAACATTTTCTATCTAAAACGAACACAAACATATATACATGAATAATTCTGTTTATCATTTCCACATATTGTACATTATATTTATTTTATTTTATTTTTATTTTTCCTATAATAAATATACGGTGTATGAATGATAAATAGAACAACTTAATTAATATAATAAGAAAAAATAATTTTAAAATATGAAAATTTGTTGTGGATGTATCCTTGAAAAGCAACTCCTCACCTTGTCCTCCACAAACCAAAAATACAAACTCCTTAAGCAATCTCTTTGTTGATTCCATCTTATTATCGCAATCGTTCCTTCATATTCCGATCATTGTTTGAATGTTGAAGTAAAGATGTGTTCTTCTTCTTCATATTCCGATCATTGTTTGGATCCTCCAATACTTTAATAACTTAATTAGATATACTTTTATGGGCTTAATTTAATGGTAGGTAATATAATAATAACATAATGATAAATAATTATTATTTAATAAAAGTAGAATGAGTTTTATTATCTTATTTTGTGAAAATATAGCTTATGCTCTGAAAATTATAAAGCACTAGTCGCAGGCTCGCACTATGACTATGAGGGAGAAGAAGTCTCTGCATTTATTATGGGAAAAGAAAAAGAAAAATAAATCATTATTTTTGTGTGGTAACTACAGTTGAAGTGGAACTCGAAAAAACTTCTCGATGTGAAAATTATCAAAACACTTTTGAGAAAATGATAATTATCGGTTTGGTCCAGTCTTTATAAATGTTCAATTTTTGGTTTATTATTTTCTCTGGATCGAACCGATTTACACCCCTACATAGGAGGGTATACCATAGTCAAACTTTTTAGTTTTATTAATCTAATATGCCCATAAAAAACTATCTATTGTAACTTGATAAGTAAATCAATATTTTGGGGTAAATATTCTAACAGTCGGATAAATATTATATATTGAGAGAGAAACTTATATTTATGTTAAAGCTATCTATTGATCTAGCGTATTAATTTGATTAATAGGGATAAATAACCAATAACCCTTATGGATTTATATGGTTTGAAATTAGACCATTGTGCAATTTCTTTTACGATGAACATTTTGTGCTATCACAAGTCTAGCATTAATCTCATCTATCACATATTTCGTGGAAGACACATATCACTCTCTAGAGCTGCCGTTTGGTAGAAAAAAAAGTTCTTATTTAAAAAATTTTAATAAAAGTAAAACATCAATTATGTACAATAATGTTAAATTTAAAAAATATAAAAAAAAAATCTTAAAAAACAGCGAGCGAGACTCTCCCGCCAACCATCCCGTGTGGTCCAAGTGGTGGCCATCACTTGGTGGCCCTTTTCTAACCTCTAGTGGTCGCTAGACCAAGTGGGTTCGGCTACTAGGCGGTTGGCAGGGGAGTCCCTCTCCTCCATCCAACGTTTTCTTAATAACTTTTTTATTTTTATTTTTGTGTTTTAAAATTAAAATTATTATTTATTATTATTTAGATTTTTTAAGTAAGAAAAGAAAAATTCAACTCATAGTCACTCTAGAGAATGACATGTGTATTTCGTTGAGTAGAATGAACTAAATTTGTGACGGATTGAGCTTATTATAAACTTGTGATAGTATAGAGTGTTAATCCTAAAAAATACAAGGGCCTAATCTCAAATCGGGAAAAATGTAGGGGTTATTGGTCATTTATAAAATTACGATTTCAATTGTAAGACTTTACAAAAATCCAAAATTAATGTATGTTTAGCTAGTAGAGTAAAAGCAAGAGTTCTAATGTAGAAAGTTCTAAGCTTTTTGAAGGGCATGCAAGCCAAGTACATTCTTGGGGAGTTCTTCAAGTCAAAGGAAGCGCCTATACTAGCCGCGACAGTTTTGGCAAGGCCATATGCTATCCCATTTCCCTCTCTATGTGTATGGCAAGTCTCAAATGGCATCCAAGAGTAAACAATAAGAATCTTTTCCTAGATTTGAAAGTACTACCTGGGAGGATATTTGTGATCATTAAACCGGTGCACAAGAAGTAATGAAGTAGTTTCAACAATGAGATTAAAGAGCTACAATTGATAATAAATCCCATGCACACTTCTGTATATATATTTAAATCTAAAGTAGAGATCCTGATTAAATCTATCTCTTCAAATCCACTTAAATTTTTAGTTCAAGTGGTAATTTCACATAAGCACACAGTCAAAAGTGTGTTTCCTACTCCTTAAACTTGATCTCGTTTTCAAATTTATAGGCATCCTCAACACTTCAAGGATCAAAGCATTATCTTCCAAACTTGCCAATTTTGAAACATTCCAACCTACTTTAGAGCAAGACATCCTTAAGCTTGGAACGTATTAAGATTAGTGATTACAAAAGACTTGCACGCAACACTCAAGAGATCCATTTCCTACCCAATTATTGTACCAAAATTTAATAAAACCATTTTTAACTTTCCACAGGCTTAATTTCTTGTTGTAGAATTAACTATTAAGAGATACTAATAAATATTCCTCTGAGTATTTTTGCTTTAAAAATTTTGTCCAAAATGAGTTGGTTGTAATAACAGTACTCCAAGCTAATTTATATTGAAGATTGCAGAGCTTGTAGTGTCAAAAACATTGGAGATCCCAAGCCCTCCTTATGTTGGCTTGTATATATTCTTTGAAGATATCCATTTTCTTTTAGGATGATCTTCAAAATCTCCCCAAAAGAAATTTGTAAAAAAAATATGTTAAATATAAAATCTTGTTTAAAATTTAGCTAAATTTGAAAAAAAAAAATTTAAGCCGATTATGCTCCGTCTCCAATTTATCGGATTCTAAGTCGGAGTTCGGATTTGAATTCCAACAAAGTCGGATTTTAAATATCAACTCTAATTTAGTTGGTACTC